>BGPR01000047.1:1258460-1443656 GCA_013235015.1 Araneus ventricosus | reverse complement strand
TCACCCCATTTATCCCAAAACACTTCATTTCCCTGGATTCATATATATACCTCGAGCAAAAATTTCTACTCCTCTCATCCGTAATAAATTTCCCATTTCACTGTTTAATTGAATAAACCAAAACCAACACAATGCTTCCGAAAACCAGCAGACTATGAAATCTCTCTATCGCTAGCCGGGCGATAACTTTGAAATTAATTTACTCCTCCCGTAGCTCCTTTGCAAAGCTCGAACGTTACTCCAGACACCCCCTTAAATTAAGCCTCTACCCTAATCCCGGTTCTCGATTCCACACCGGCGAGTAGATTAGCAAACGATTCGTCAAAACCGGTTTTGGTTCAGCTCCTGATTTCCATGATGTCCGCTCACTTAATCATATCTCGCCCCTAAGCCGACACATTCATTTTGGACTGGATTCTGGGCGCCCAGACTGTCTCGTATATAAATATCCATAGCGACTTATTGCAAACCTGTGGTTCTTCTTGTGAAACTCATACACACCAAGCATTATATTTAAAAATATTGCATATTATAATACTGCTGGTGCATAAAAACTTTATTTAGGACTGATTTTATCAGCCAGACACACACATTTTATAATATAAATCCACTGTGAGTTTACTGCAAACCCGTGACTCTTCGTCTGAAACTGTTACACATCAAGTATTGTTATTTATAAATGTAAGCGCGTATGTTATTATCGATGGTGCTTACAAACTTCAGTTTGGACAAGTTTTATGCACAATATATAAGCATTCTGTAATATTTATCCATTGAGACTTCATTGCAAACCTGTGACTCTTCTAGTTAAGCTGTTACATATCAAGTATTAGTATTTAAAAATGTAAACGCATAAGATATTACTGTTGGTGCATAAAAACTTTATTTTTGACTGGTTCTATGTGCCAGTCACGCACACTCTCTCATATTTATCCACTGAGGCATAACATCAAACTTATGGCTGTTCATCTGTTACACATCAAGTATTTATATTTACAATTGTAAGAGCTTATGGTATTACTGTTGGTGCATCAAAGCTTTATTTTGTACTTTTTCTATATTCTTGACACATACATCTATTATATTTATCCAATGCGACTTCACTGCAAATCTGTGGCTATTCTTGTGAAATTATTGCATACTGAATATTAATAATTATAAATATAAATGGATGAGACGTTAGTGCCCAGGTCTAAACAATTGAACAATGATCAGAAAGACAGAACTATTGATTGAATTTCCCGAGGAGTCGAATGGAGTCAGTTTACAAAACATCATAGTCATATGGCAATATTTTAATTGCGCTTATTACCTAGTATGCAGCTTTACTCTGTCCTTTGACCACGCGTTATATTTCTTTCTCTACATACGCAGTAGATTCCAAAATTAGTTGAAGGGGTTATGTGAGCATGAATTGAATCCATTACTCCGGCAAGCTAAAGATAGCTTCTTTTTCATGGCAGTTCAATTTAAAATTCTTTTATGTAGAGTTATAACTTCCTGCAAATATATGTATCGGAAACATATAATCTTTCCAACTTTATGAATGTTACACCTGTCTGTTAATTTCACTTTGATGTGCTTTTCTGTGCTTAATAGTCTCGTGCTATTTAAACAAATTTCAAGAAGTCAAAAACATGTTTATTATGGTTAGACGATATGTCAAGATATCCTCTTGAAAGGGGATCCGGACATAATAACTGTAAACCTCTATGCTCTTTTCAAGCCACTAAAAATATATAGCTATCGTCTTCTTAGAGTACCAATCGGGCATCCTGTTCTTCTCACCCTTTAACTGAACTCGGACCATCAAATATGTTCTGATATATGGGCTAGTTAGAAATCTTCGTAGATTATCTTCAATAGTAGAGGGAAGTTATAATATTTGTTCCATAATACATTCGAACCACCAGTACAAGATAAATTTAGCAAAACACTCACCATATTCTGTTTTAGAATTGATACCTTACCTCTCAATGTAATATTATCTTGCTTTTAGTTCAACTATTCATTTTAGACCAAATTCATTTTATATATCTAAAAATCGGTAACTGTAGACAATAGATTTTTGTCTATTATTACTGTTGAATCACAAATAAAATATATCTGTAGAAATAACTAAGTAAGAAGTCACAAATTATGCCTAAGGGGTTGGCATAGTAATTACTATTTCATATAGATGTCAGCGAAGTTGTCTATCTGTCGATGAAGAAGTGTTTCTGGAATATATTTATAACGAATTCACTGGACTAATTAATAAAACTTTAAGTTAAAACACATTTTATGATGGTGAAGTACATTCAAATTTAATTTGGTAAAAAAAATGAAAATCTTATTTTATGTTTAAAACTAAATAAACAGTTCTTTCTTAAGCTTCCTATTTAAAATAATTCAATTAAAATGAAGAAGAAAATAGTAGAAACTGGTATAATGAAAATATTCTTGATTTAAAAGAAATTTATCTGAAAGAAAATCATTAAGAACAATACTCAGCCTTTTTGAACAGTAAATGTATTCCTTATAAGCCCTAGGATTCTGAAACATCACTAAAACGAACAGTAAACTTCACAAATAATGATAATACAACCCAGTAAAGAATTTTTATTTCTTATGGTAAAATTTAAAAAGATTAACTCAGAAAAAGAAACTACTCTTCTTCTAAGAGACAATGTCTATAAGAATTACGCATTCCGAAACTTTCCATAATTCCTAAATCATTTTTTTTGCATGAATCCAAATCACACTCTATCCATTGCAAATATTGAAACAAATTATGAAATTATTCCAAAAATTTCGGGATTTGGTCCAGTTCATTTAGAGTCGACTATTTTTTGGCACCTTGCCCGGCGAGTCAAACATCGAGTAATCTCATTATTTCAGCACTGTCTGGGGAAACATTAGGCGGTAAAATCCTAGAAGAGCCAAAATAGCGTGGAAAACCTAAACTACATAATCCGTAATGTTTCACTAGCTGACATGCATCGCGGCCACTAAGCTTGGGATTATTGTTTGAAAAGCCATTAGCGAGACATTCGAGTGGTGCGAGTTTTTTCAATGCTTCTGGGAAAACGGACGATATATTTGAATTTCTTTGCTGTAATATGAATGGAGTTTTTTATGTCAGCGGAGATCAGATGGGAACATAAAAAATTAATTTTACGGTTATTCATAATACTTTTTTGTCGTGAAAATGAGTTGTTATATAATAAAATGCATTTTTTTCAAATATTTTTTTTAATGTGGCTTTACGATTAAAAGGATTGCACAAATTGAGATAAATGTTTGAAAGTAGCTATAATGCTTATTTATTAGAAAAGTATTTATATCATACTATTCTATTACGCTTTAAATTCTTATTGATGGGTGATATAAAAAAGCAGCTGATTAGAATATTTTAGAATTACCGGTGAATTAAAATTTATTCATTTCTTACTTTGTTTCCTCTTAATTTTGGAATAGATTTTTCGCTGTCATTTTGATTTGCTAGATTTCTGAAATTTTGTACAATATTATGACTTTGTAAACGATATGTTTTAATATTTTTAGAAATTTATTACCAGATAATCGATTAATTTCATCTAAAATTTCATTCAACACAAGATAGGGTCATCTGGTAACAAATTAGAACAAAATATTAAATGATTCCATAATAATCATAATTATGAATTCTGAAACATGTTAAACACTAAAAATTAGAACACATTTATTAATAAAATATTATATTTTCAAAAATAAGATTTAGTCAGTAGTTAAATGCAGAAAATTATTTTTATCAAAAATCTAGATGTCAAAACAAGCACCGTAATAGCGTGAAACGCTGACAACAACGCAATATGGAAAGTAAGCTGCAATGAATATCACGAGAAACAGTTCCTAAACATTCATTTACAAAATTAAATATATTGTGAAGGTTAGTAAAATTCTAATTTATTTAGAACTTTTTTTATCTGCGACTTGCACTTTTTGTTTAAAAAATTGCTATAAAATGCAACTTATTGTTCAAAAAATAATATTGGCGGAAAATATAGTCGGCATAAGATGTGTTCAGAATATCAAAAACATAAAATTTTGCCACTGATAAAAGGCGGAAATAAAAGTCTTCCTTTTGAAGTTTGTTGATTGAATCTCTCAAGTAATCCATTATCGTTCTTCTTGAAATTGCTGATAGAATTTCAATGTTCTCCCAGTACCCAAGATCTTATGTCCTCGTGTACTAAGTTGGTTAGGTACTACCGATAGTTTTGATCAAAGTACTGAAATTTCTTTGGTGTGTAAGCATATAAAATCACTGGAAGAGTGGCAATCCCGTGTTACGCTGAAGCGGGAACATGGAAAATGGGAAGTGTCAAGTATCACATTCATATGTCGCCTTTACCATTTGACCATTATACAGGATAATGATGATCATCCATTTTATCCAATAATGAAAAGTGAATCAAACGAATAATGATATTTTATAATACATACTTTTCATTTTTGCGTAACACCAGAGATTGAATTTTGAATTAAATGCATTGAATACTAAATTAAATTTATTTTATTTAGAATTTTCTGAATATAATAAAAACTCGTAATCTTTTGATCATATAAAGAATGTTCTCTAAACTATCATTCATGATTACTAAAAGTAATATATATCCGTTTCCATTGTAACAAAACTCATATAACAAATTTTAATTTATCTGCAATCTTAATGTAATTGGACTTTTGATTGAACAGTATCATTCCGCAACCACAAGTGAAGGATATATTATAACGTGTTTAAATCAAGAGCGTTCAGTGAGCCAAATGGAAGTACCAACTGTTAAATTAATAGCAATTAATAAAACATTTTTAAGCTGCTTCGGGCATGTAAGCACCGCAAAATCCTTGTCACTACTCACCACTTCATTCTTTCAAAACTTAATTACAATTTCACTCTGAGCAAATACTTAATTCAAAAAACTAACATCTATTCAATTAATAGCTATTAATAAAACATTTTTAATGCAATTTTACGCATGTATATACTACAAACTCCCTTGTCTCTACCAAGTACTTCACTCTTGGAAAATTTAATTACAACTTCACTCTAAGCAACTACCGTAATAATGCCCATCCTGTACATGTGATAAAAAATAACTTCTTGTTCCGTCCGATTTCATTAACCTAATTTAAAAGTTAAATGGCTAATTCAAATGATTAATCCATCTAATTAATCATTCAAGCCAATTAGGGCGGCTGTGCAAGATCACCGAATAACAAATTACACGTCTTCACACCTCAGTTCAGAATTCCACTTTGTTTCGTAAATGTGTGAAATGGCATTCTTCAGATCCTAGCCTGTTTAATATATAGGTTGGCCTTCCTAGATCTTAAACTGGCCCATAATTCTTCCACCTGAAGACACCCAACAAAGAAGTACAGCAGCAGCATAGCCGGCACTTGCCAACAACACAAAAGGAGGATGAGAAAAATTGTTCTCGCCAAAAAATCATCTATCACTTCACGTTTCTGACGGGTGTTGATTAAATTTTTTTTCACAGGAATCCACTATACTTTGCGCGAAGGAAGTTGAAAAAATAAGAATAAAGATAGGTATATACCTGGGTTGGCTTAAAACTTTTGCAATTTTATCTCGATGTGAAAATGTTTTTATCTTATCGAGGATGGTATTGTACCCATGTTACCCGATTTCAAAGTTATGTCAGATTCAAAATGTGGAAAAGTATCAAAGATTCGAGAATGGTAAGCTTTAAAGCAATATCCCAGTGTGTTCCTACGATATTAAGCGAGGTTTTCTGGAATTTTTAATGAATGTAACTCAAAATATAAATGGTCTGATCTGACAGACTCGAAAGTCATTTATACCAAGAACTATTACACAGATATACTGTCCATCAGTGCTTTATCAAAAATATATCCTCCAGATGAATTTAATTAAATCCTAGATATGCTAATTAACTAACTGGAGCGAGTAAAATTTTAAGCAAATTCAATTTTGAAATATTTTTATCTATTGGTTAGATTTTTGTGATTTTAAGATATATTTTTCTCAATGTGAGCTCTTCACACATATGTGAAATAGACAATATTTGAGACAGAATATGAAATTTTCTTGCAAAATAAAACATTTTGACTTCTTGAGTGGTTCTCAATTTTTTAGTACATCGGATGCAACCATGTGTAACATGTCACATTTACAATAATTTTTGTTGACCATTGTCCTCCATAAAATATATTTTGCAACTTTAAATAATTATTATCAAAATTTTTTATAGTTTTTTGCATACATTCATCAGCATGCTGAAGGGTAACTATTGCTTTTGTAAAAAAAAAAATCAGTATTTTCATTTTAATATTTGACAATTTCGAATAATTTTCGCTTTTCCTTTTGTGTCTTCGAACTTTGCTTTATTCGCGTCTTGTTTTAAAACTGTACAAAGGCTTTTTTCCAAATCAGATGACAAGAACGATGCTTGAGATAATATGCATCTTTCCAAACTTCCGTATTGCTTCAAAACAAACACGTCTGCTCTATGACTGCAGATATAATGTGCATTATATTGAAGGTGGGTCTTCTGTAGAATACTTTCTAATAGGCAATTGAAAAAAATTATTTATGTTTGTATATAACGTAATATAAATATAATATGATAGGTGCCTAGATATCGCCTACGTTTCTAATATCGCCCACCACGGTTTCTTCTTGATTTTAGGTGGTATATATAGCCACTACCGGAACTAAAAAGCTTCCATCTCCAGTAGTTGTTTGAGGAAGCCGTTTCAACCTGTGTTCCTTTTTCCTGGGAATTTTTGCTGATTTTCGTGTTAGGCGAAATAATAATCGTATTTCATTACTTTTAATATAATCAGTAAAGTTCAAGGCGTAATGTTATACCATTTGAGGGAATGCTAATGACTTTAATTGGTTACATTTTCGTGTAGTTTGTTTTTTGGTTTGCGATTCGATTCCGAAGGGGGATGCTGCCATGTTTGAGAGTTACCAATATCTCCCTCTCAATACTTGATTTTTCCCATTATCGCCCACTTGGGTATTTCCATTATTGCTCTAGCCCTTTGAGGGGAATAACTATATTCCTAAAAGTACAAAAAAGCTGCCTTGTATTACTTTCAGTTTTGTTGTGCCTTAATTTTCATGTTTAATAGAGAACATATGATCATAGCATAAGTTACACCTTATTTCAATCCATTTTAGGCATAGGTGATATTAGGAACATATAGTGGGTGATATTAGGAACACTCTTTAGTAGGAGAAATTCTGTGGTCGCAAAAAACAGTTTTGGTGCGTGTGTTAAATTTATGTGTTAGAGTTGTAATTCGGTATGTTTTTGGATAACAGTCCAGATAATAGATTGGAACAATTTTTAGATAAATTGTACATTAATTAGGCCTCTGATTAAAATAATGGCTTAAGTGGGCGATATTTGGGCCCCCTACACAACATTAGCTGATATACGATTGTCGTTTCGTATTTTGTAAAACTTGGCTGATATTCACCAAAAATATAAGGCCAAAGGACATTTCATCTACATAGATGCACATACTACGTCCAGTTTTTTGCTTATTTTTCTTTAAACTTTTAAGCATTAAAACCACGAAATCGCCAAGTGAAAGTAACTTAACTTGTCTACTATAAAACCGCAACATCTTATTTTATGTTACAGTGTATAAAAATCTATGATTGCTTTGAAATATTTTTGTCATTAATACAGCAATTCCTTTCATAGCTCCATATTATATATCAATACAACTTCACTTATGCTGATACAGTTTTATGAAAGTCTTCAACAAATCACTTTCAGAGGTACCTGGATAACATATTTTCCTAGGTAATATGTTTTGCAATAAAATAATCGAGAAAGCTCTCCAACGGCCTCGTCCTCGATTCTACACACGTTCTACAGCATATTTTATTGGTAAATTTATTATTTGAGAGCAGAATCGATTTGCTTGTAGAGCATCCTGCATACCAACATGCACTTTTAGGCGCCTTTGGGAATCCAATAAAAATAGTTAGATTATGGTGAAAGTGGAAAAAGAAACAGCAAAAGGGCTTCCTTCTTTTTCGAATAAAAAAAGCATCATATCTTTTGATATAAATGCAGTATTTTGAAATTCGGAAGAATATCGCAAGAGGCAATTTGAATCTCCATAATCGTGTGGTCTTTGAAAGTCGAAAATTTATAAATATTGATTTTTTTATAACTTTCTATATAATTTCAGTAAATTTGCATTTTATCTTTCAAATTTTGAAACGTGACATATGATTAAAAACTTTTAATTTTATTTGCCTAGTTGGGACCTTTTAAGCATCTAATGTTCTCTAAATATATGAGATAAAATATTCTAATAAATACATCAGAAATAATTATCCGCCGGATATAGTCAGAATCCCGGGCTTTTTTTTCTTTTCCATAAGCAAACTCATTATCTTTTGACTACATCAATATCGCTTGGTAATTATCAAGAACTTTCAGTTCTTAAGGACAGTTCAGAACTTAAATCACACACGCACACACTCCTAATATAAAGATAGCTAAACTCTGCAATAAATTTTAAAAATGGTTAGGAACGTGAAGAGGAATAAACTTTATGAAAGGGTGTAATGAAAGATGAATTAAATTTAAATGAAAAATGTTGCTGAATGCTCCAATAATAAAATTGTTGAAAAACATATGTGCTTGCTATGCATATATGCTATTTATACATTTCTGTCATGTTAATCTTCTGAAATGTTTCACACCATTTCTTATTTAATTCTTTTTTCCTTTGATTAGTGATGAATAAAATATCATTTTTCATGTTAAATGCGTAGTATTCTCGTCCACTTAATTTTTGCAATATTTATACGGAATATCGAAATATTGTGTAATATTTTATTAAGATTTTATTCATAAAAATATATGTAAAGTATATAGGACTCGATTCCTGTCACGGTGCACATTGGAACGTATTTCACAATAGCATTTAACACTTAAAAATTATATACTCTTTAAAACAATTTGGGTTGGATATGATTACTATAACGTACATTTTCAGTTTATTTATTTCTTATTTGATTTCTTAGTTTACTATCGGAATTGCAAATCCTTATTTTTCTATTCACTTGAGATTTAAATGAGTTATCTTCATATTTTTGCAGTGAAAAGTTAATGAACCAAAGAATATCTAAAGTTGAGACAAAAGAAAAGCAATCGTATAAATGTTTATGGAAAAGTTTTGATATTAATTACTTATCTTTACATGAATTTAATTAATGATTATTATTGTTTTTGCCATCAAAACGATTTCTAACCATTTTTATTATTGGTTAAATCTATAAGAAATGGTCCCTGCAGTCTTAATTATCCCTTTCATTGAAATTTTTAAATTAAAATTTCCGTCGCAAAACACGTACTAAAACTGTCCAAAATATCAACTGAACAGCTGTTACCTTGCCAAATTTATCGCCAGCATAATTTTATTTTGCCTTAAAATTAAGAAAATATTCTTTACTAGGTCATACCATAAGAATTATCCCAAACTAAGAAATATTTTAAAGCTATCCTGAAAGCAACTATATCAACTAAACTATTCTAGCTATGCCGAAACCGTTACTTTCGCTTAATACCTCCTCATGATCTATACTATGTAATACGTTCTACACCCAACGTATTGGCACCTCCATAAACTGTTTCTATATAAAGGTTTGAGTGAATTTATCAGAAAAGGAAATGCACTTGAATGGGCAAATTCTTCATTTATTTAGGTGAGGGAAACCATCAATAAATTCCTTACATTCTATTTCGTTTCTTCCCCGAATTTTGCTTGGTCAACCGTACAGAACGATAAAGTAAAACTGTGTAAACTTGCGATGAAAATGGATACGGGGGTTGATATGGACATTCGTTCGTATAAGTTTACTCTTTCTGGTCCAATATATTAACTTCTTGGGCAAACGTACCTTTCCGAACCATGTAACCGTATTAAATTGGGTAACATACCACGGGAACACGTCAAGTGCGTCAATATAATTCTTTTTGGGTTTGCGTTGTATCTCTTTACTGTGTATTTAAAGGAATAGATCTAATGAACTCTATTACGTATTTCAGGTGAAAGGTTTCAAAAGATTTCTGTTTATATATATATATATATATATATATATATATATATGTGTGTGTGTGTGTGTGAGAGAGAGAGAGAGTTATGTGTGTTTTATGAAAACAGAATGAAAAATTGCAAGATTATTTCTTTACCTCAGATACAAAGAGATTTAAAAATTAGAGATACTATGATTACAAGCTATAAAAGGATACGATGATAATTTATAAAGAAAAAATTCTGATTTCTTCAGTAATGTTTCTTAAAACATCCCTATGTTGTTCTAGAAGTAATAATCTATTAGATGTAGCTATGAATTTAGAAATTAACTTGTATAGAAAAATTCTAACGGCGTCAGTTGCATTTCTTAAAAGTTCCCGTATGGTGTTCTAGAAGTATCGATCTATTTAGGAATTTCTACATTCTAGAATTACCATTAAATGGACGAAGTTTGTCGTGCAAAATTTAACATACACGAAATAATAATGCAATGTAACAATTTGGAAATATGCACCCTTAGAATATTCCCTGTAATATAATCAGAAATCCTTCAAATTTGCATTTTAGCATTGGCTCTCAATTCCGTTAAAAACATTGAATCATGTTCAAAAATTATCTATTGACTCTGAATTTTCCTAACATATAAGTGATATTCTTCAATATTATCACTGATTCCTTATTTAAGCAAGTAAAAGATTCATCCATGTAACACTGTGTTTGCTATTTCACTTTTTCATAAAAAAATCCAAAATACATAATACTTTATATTTTACCGCAGTTACGTAATAATCGATTTGCAATGAAATGGTAAAATATTATTTGGCGAAGCAATACATGCCTTGCGTATAGAAACTTATTCTTATGCAACTTGTCATAAGAGGACATGTATATAATAAATACAGGAGAGACAGGAAACCAAATATGCCTGTCATGTCTTTAATTTTTTAGAAACAAGGAAAGAAAAATTATTATTATTTAAATTTTAAAGAATGTATATTTCTTTGAAAATCGAATGTTGAAAACACATTAAGGAATTATAACGTTTAGAATAAAACAAAAATACATTAAAAATAAGTTATAGATAAATGTTTGTGTAATAATGTGTATGGATAAATTTAATACATCGAAATAAATTGAAAAAAAGTGATAAATTTATAAAAAAAATGGAACATTTTAGAAAAAGGCTTTGAACAGTTTTATATAAATATTATCGTCTTGTACTAGTAATTTTATGTATCAAAAAATGTTTTATTATTTTTTTCCATTTTGTTACACATTTCTTTATATTTTTGAATTTTTTAGCCTATCCTGCAATATTAGCTACATTTAGACTTTTAAAATTTTCTCTCACGGTGTATATAATCGATATAATAGCTAACTTGCCCCATTCTTTTTTAAATTTCCATTTCATTCATGACACTCATTCATATGTTAAAAAGTGAATAATTTTTTGTGTGTTTCTAATAAAGAAATGTTGTATTCCCATACATAAAACAGAAATTTGAATAGAAATGATTACATTATAATTATCTTTTACTTCAAAAGCTATTTTCCATTCACGGAGAGTTAACTTACCGAGTTGCACTGTTGAAGTAAGTTATCGATTTACTGAAAAAAAAAAGAAGAAAAATTAGTTTTCCACTAAAACTGCTTTCAACATAAGTAAGTTTAAAAAGTTTTACTTTTATTGACTAGGTTTATTTAAACAGTTTAAATTTCCTTGCTCATTTGTTCTCAATTAAATCTGTTTTTTGCTTTTGCTGTTTTTTATTTATTTCTAACGGTAACTATGAAAGGTGAGTAAAGGATTTGTTAACATGATACGAAATTTTTGCTTCAGTCTTCTAACGATTTATTTCACTGTGCTTAATGTAAATTAAGAGCTGTGGCCAAATTCATATACTATTTTCAATGTTTCATTTTTTTAAAATTTTTATTAATACAACATAAGATGTAACTTCGTTTAATTAAGTTTCTTGCAATTTGTAGCACTTGAAAGTAAAGGAGAAGAAAGAAGAAGCATATTAAGTCTAAGAAGCAATTCTGGCCTTTAGTGTTTTTTGGGGGTTGTTTGTAAATTTATACAAATTTCCTATTAAAATTTAATCTGTTAATTTATCTTTTACCTATAAATTTATCTATTTACTAAATTAAAAAATCATTAAATCTATTTAGTTGGGACTAGATATGTAAGTAGCATGAAAATTGTAACTGACTTAGTGTTTTCACCATACTCCTTTAATCCACGAGAACACGCGTGAATCTGCCTCGTGGTATATAAAACATTACAAATGAGTAACCACTGACAAATAAGCTAGAATATAAAATTGCAGGCTTTAATTTATAAATAGCCAATATTCTGCAAAATTTCAATTTAAATCAATTTAAGAGCAATTTCATAATCCAAAATAAAGATTACAAAAATTGCAGTTGGTTTTTGTACAACTATCCACAAAATCTTATCCAACACGTTGATCTTCTAACATCTCATCCTTTGTGGCACGTTCCTTTCAATTTTCTTCCAATGCAAGCATTAATACGCTTCATTAAACAATCAATCATTGTGAACTTAACTAAAGGTGATGAAGATTCAATAAACTTTTTCACATCTTTTGACAAAATGGTATTTCCAGAAAAACTTTTCACGCTATTCTTGGCAGCGACTCTTCCAGTTTTACGAAAAGATCTCTCCACCTCTTCCCTTTACCAAGATTTAAATTATCCGAAAGTTAGAGTCCTATACATTAATAGTATCTGAAACATCGCATTCAGTTATGATCACAGCAATATTCTTCATCAGAGACACTTTTTCTTAAAAAATACAATCTCCATTTGACGAAACTTAAGGAAACATTTATTCTAACTGTGCTATTTCATCTTTATTAGAACGAGATAACTTAAATTAACAAAACGAGAGATTTCAAATAAATCTCAGAAAGCGCGAAAGAGAATTCAAGCGCAGACACGCAGAACTCATAACACACCAAGCATCTAGAAATGGCAGAAAAAATGCAAGGTATCAGTTATACATTTCTGGTAAAAGGAAGAATATGATTTTTGGAGAGATAGCAGAAGTTCAGTGCATTTTTGATCTGGGGAACGTAAAAAAGGATGGTGACATTGACTTGCTGGGTGGTCAACATTTCGCGATGACAGTACCTGGGTTAAGCTATATATATTATTTCAATAAAAAATAAATGCAATAATCATTATTAGTTGCATTGATGCTATATTTAAACAATAAAATAATAATAACTAATGATGAAAGTTATCGTTTTGATAAAGCCATCAAAATATCCTTCATTTTTTAAAAAAATCAATGAATTCAAAAAATCATAAATTAACAAAAAATTAATTGGCAATGAATGATATTTTAAGACTGCCACAAGTAGTCGACTGATATTCGACCTTAGTCACACGAGTGCTTTTCCTGAGACCTTGAAAAGTACGAATAGTAGAGAAAGCAGCGGAGAAATATCAGGGTTGTAATTGACTTTTCCTAACTCTTCAATATAGACTCGTCTGATATCCTATGATGCTTTCATCATTGCCGCTTTCTCGTGAGAGACAATGATTAATAATTTATAAAAATCAACTAAATGTTCAGAATTTTAAAAAACCGGTATTTATTTTACGTAGCTTAAGATGCGGTAAGAACAAACAACAAAGCGGCGTTAAAAATAATTGTTGAAAACAATAGTTTATTAAAGAACGGAAGTAGTATCAATAGATTTTTAGATAATGACTATAATAAAATTAGAATTTGTTGACTTCAATGACATAGAACAATTAATAATTAATTTTCTCTAATTAAAAGTAAATAGAAAGATTTTAAATGAGGGTATTCAATTTTAATTAAAACTGAAGAAGTGTTTACTGCTTTTATGAAAGGTATTCTTTGCTTTCAAAAAAATGTAGGAGTTTTGGTAAACAATACCTGTCTCCACTAAATTTTAGGAAAAATAATTTTAAAGAACGGAATTAAACTCAAATTTTAAATTTAAAAATTCCAAATTCTATTATAAATAGTTAGTACTTATATGCATGTTTATTACATTTTAGTTAATTGCAGACGAAAACTTCCTGAGTCGCAAAGAATGCATAAATTCTTTAAAGCAACAATAATATTTATTTTTTTATTATTTCAACCATTTAACTACAAATTTAAACTTCTTGATTACAATCAAAATTCACATAGCAATAAAACTCCAATTAAGCTGTAAAAAAGTAACAATCACAGTAACACAATTAATTAATCAAAACTAAGCAATAAAAAACAATGCCAAAGCAACACTACTTGTTTGATCCACCTAATTTTCCTTCATTGAATTTTTTCTCACCTAACTGCAATTGAATTGATTCATTATCTATTTAAATTTAAAATGTTATGCTAAAACTAGGCAAAAAAAATCAAGTAGGAACGCTTTTGTAGTGTTTTTAACAAATGTCTTCGCTAATGTTGAGCCTAAATAAAATGAATTTCATTAATTTTACTGAAGTAAAAATATGAATTATTTTTCTAATTTAAGACTAAGCCTAAAGTTTTTACCAATTTATCACGTAAGCTAAATAATTTTAAAAAAGGAAAGTAAAATATTTGCAGAAGATTAATATCAGATTTCGTTTTATAAAATGTGGCTGAAATTACTACAATTAAAGACAAATAGCTTGGGACAAAGATAAAATCCGTATTTTCAAAAGAAATTGAACTCCTTTTCAGCTTCTTAAGAGAAAATGTCAAGAAAATTTGGACCCGATAAAAGCCTCGATTTATATCTCCTACATCACGTATTCAATGTATGAAAATAATGTAAATTTATTTATATGTTACTGAAATTTGAATTCAAATCATACAAAATATTTTCACAATTTATCTTCGTTTAAACAGGCATAGCAATTATATTTAGTACTTGGATTAACAATAAAACTAAACTTTAATTACTTCATCCATTAAACCACAAATTTAATCTCCCAGATAAGAGTCGAGACTTATATACCAATAAAACTCCCATTAAGCAGTAAAGAAAATTAACAATCACTCTAGTGCAACTCAGCAATTAAAACTAAGCAATTAAGAGCAACGTCAAAGCAGCACGACTTCCTTTTTTTTCTATCCACCTCCATTTTCTTTATTGAATTTTTTCCCACCTAACTGCATAAGTCTGCAGTCCCAAAAGGATATCCATTCATTATCAATTTAGATTCAATTATCCCATAACATGGTTAGGGCACCTATCGCATCTTAAGGCGCAAACTAGGCCACTGTTTAATATTTCAAGTGAAAACCAAGTTGCTGTAGCGTCAGAGAATGCAGGTTGGATGAATTGTAGTACAATAGAGGAGGAGGTATAAGCCATTAGTATTTGATCTCCCACCTCCTACTCGGCTGTCTCCTGTTACCATGGTGACTAGAAGGGTCTGCTACAGTGAAAATTAGCGATTTCTGTCTCGTGATAAATTAGGCCATTCATTAGAAAGTTAGGAAAGTGAGGAGGTAGAATTAGCTTTGTGTTAAATGACTAGATCGTGCATTGTATTTTGCAGATTTTATTCGGTTATTTCGCAGCTAGGGTATTTTTTTCTTCAGTTTTTGTTCGAAAGATCGGGGGGGGGGGAAGGAATTCCTTTTTTTAAATAAATTCCCCCTTGGAAAAATAAAATGAAAAAGAAATTTATCTACCAGATTTTCCCCCATGGCGAGAAATTATCTTTTAATTAATCACTTGAAAAGAACTAATTAGTTTCGATTTTTTTTTCTTCCGAGCATAAACTATCGACGTGTTTTTTTCTTCAGCTATTGTGATCTTGAATATAAATATATCCGATGTTTTCGTTCGACAAATATTTTAAAGTCTGTCAGGGTAATTAATGCGATGAAGTGATTTAGTACATTTCCTAAATCAAATAAAGTATATTTTTGACTAAACCTGTTCGGTTTTAGCTTGAGTTATAAATTTTGACTTGCTTCCTAAACTCGCTCATATGCAAATTTTTTGTAACCTCTTTATAGCTTGAAATTAATTTTATCCGCATCATTACGTAATAAACGAATTGTGTGCCTAGTAACTTTTCACATTATTTGATGACGTAAAATTTATTTTCTGTTCTAAGTTGTAAAAAATATGATGTTTCACGCATTATATTAATTTGAAATGGCGAAATGGAAATTGAAGTACTTCTTCAACGATTTAATACTTAAAAATAAGGCAACCAACTCATTTCCCTACATAATTCTCATGACGCTGAATGTTTCTGTAGATATGTGTGTGTGATGGACTTCTCCTTTTACTAAAAACCTTTAATCAATGTATTTTAATTTTTATCGAAGTCCTTAACTATCGGTGAGCAATTTAGTAGAAGATGCATTTAATTAAAATGAATTTGGTTGATTTAGAGTGTTTTCTTCTTAGCCGTACGAATGCAGATGATTTCTCAGAGAAAGAACATTTCACGTTGCTGAAAAGAGTGCAATCTTCTTAAATGAGAGCTCATTGACAATGAAAGCAATACTTCTGACATCCGAATACACGGCAAACATCTCTGTGTGGCCCATCTGACATCCAACTGCACGTTTCCTTACAATGTACTGTGACATCAGGTTCTTTTTCCTTCTTCATGGGATGCAGTGGATTCCGAAATCATACCCAAACCATTTCAGGTATATCACGTCAGCATGACTTGGAAAACAATTGTTCATGTAAGAGAGTCAATGGATATCCTGCAGGAGATTCACAGGTTTCTGAAATTGCATTTCGGCAGTGCATTCATTTGACATCTATCATGTCTATACGCCTTGACAAACGCCCATGTAAGAGATGCAAGGGATGTTCCTTAAGAGATGCACTGGATTCCGAACTTAAATTTCCGCAATTCTTTTGACATGCATTACCTAGGCAAGACTGGGTAACATATTAGATCATCGGAAGAACTTTGGAGGTCAAGATGACTGACTAACGAAGCACAAAGCTGTATATTAAAAATAAAGATCTTAAAATAATTTAAAACGCTAGGATAAAGCAATCGTTAAATAATCAACTAGGCTTACATTAAGAAATGTATATTTTCCCCTACTTTACCAATACGTAATATCTAACAACATATCAGCACGTTTAGCGAGAAAGAAAAAATCACCTTAGACCGCAATTTCTCTAATACTGAAAAACTAGAAAATCACCCGTCATGGTATGACGGGTGCAAATTGCCTTTTCATTCGAGAGATTTCCCATCAAATTTAAATTAATCAAAACATAGCATTTCTCTGCTTGTCAAACGTTGCCAAAAATATTATAAAATTATAGCATCACGATTGTAATAAATAATCAGATGCATCGTGGCGTCCAAACTATATCACGCGCATGACATACCAATGACGTGGTTTAATACTTTCTATGAAAAATAGAAATTAATTTGAAATATATGATTAATATAATTTAAAATTTCTCGGGAATTATTGATCATAGCGAGATCAATTTTATATCAATCGATAGCAAATTTTATTTCACTATTTTAGAGCTATTGAATTTGAAATTAGAACGTCAATTACTTTTTTAAATTTAAAATGACTGAAATTCAGGTTCTCTAACAATGAACTAATGCCCTTTATCGTCTCGCCGTGCTATGGCTCGAATTTTATTTTTGGTGACGTAAGAGCGTTACCGGATCAGTGAGAGACAGATCTGTGCTATTATATTAGTAATTAAGCTGTAATCCATATATCGATTTAGCATCTACACGCTTTAACTTTTATTGAATACCTCTACATGAGCAGTTATTCCAAGGAAGTATCGGAAATATTATTTATATCATTATTAACTTATCTATTAACTTCTCTAATGATTATTACATATGCTATTATATAGTTTATTGGTAATACAGAAAGTGCTGAATTTTCCCATAAAATTGCGCTATCCATTAACATTTCGTATACAATAGATCTATCTTACGATCTATATCGCTTTGGCTACGTATGGTATGTTTCCTGTCCATTATCCAAATCAATTTTCAGACCGTTTGTACCCACATTGATGAAGTGTTATTATTCTCCAAAATTAGAGTTCTAATGATAGTTAGTTTCAGCTGTCTGGTATGATGCATGTAACGTCTAAATAGTTAGAGTGTTATCATCATAAATTAGAAGTTAAATTAATGCATATCCAAAGATGTGTTACAAATTCGTTTCGCTGTAACTAATTTCTTTCAATATATGCATATTTTTCAAGATTTAGATGTCAAGTTTAATTAGGATGAATGATATGTGTACCTCAATAAAACTTAAATATTATTAGGATCCAAACTGCCGGTCCATAAAACTATTCATGCAATTATTAAGGCTAGTAATTGTCCAAAAATAAGATTTAAATTTGGTGTATTTGAGTAAATTACTTCAAAAGCATCTGCCAGAAAATAAAACGTTTGATCTTGTTTTACAAAGTTTTGAAATTGAAGGATGGAAGAAGAAGTAGACCAATTAAAGTTAGTTTAATTATGTGATTAATATAAAAATTGCAATTGTTGTTGTTGTAATTATATGCAAAATGAACGAACAAATCAAAAGCAATTAGCGTAAGGTATTAGGGTTGGTTAAACGATTAAATGCATCTAATTTACTTTAATCTTTGTATATATCAGAAGATTTCTGAAAGAAAAACTTTCATTCTTATACAAAGCCTGAACTTTTTTTTATAAAAGTATATATATTTTTTTTATTCTTTATAATTTATACAAAAACTGAAAACTTTGTTTTTTACAAAAAACAAAAATCAGATTTTGTATAAATCATAAAGAAGTGAAAACTGTATTTGAAATAACTCTAAAAAATCATATAGAATATATAAATACAGTAGCTAAAATCTATCCACTGCTTGTTCATTTGATTGCTAAAATTTGCATCAAATATGATGTATTTAACTGAATTCCTTAAAAAAATCTGCCAGAAAATTTCATGTTTGCGATGTCGTATACGGACATATGTGAAAGGCTTGAAACATATAGTTAAAGAAATTACAGCTAGACGATGATGAAGCTATCCACTATATTTAAAGATTCATATTTCCTGATTTTTTTAAATGCATACACATATGACAAGCTTTCGTTTCTTTAAAATATAAATGCATGGTGATTACATCTTAACGGGTTTAAAATATCGTAAACAGTTGAACTTCCAGCCGCTAAGAATTTTCGTAATATTGTTAAGAATAATAACATGTTCTACTCTCTCGTTGTATATTGTAATTAAATGGATCCGTCGGGGAACCAAATACTTCAATCTTTCGCAATAAACTGAAAATATATTGCTCGAAAAGAAAACACAAAGAAACAATTAAGGAAAAATTTTATCTATCTGATTTCCTCCCATATGTGCATACGTAACGAGCTCTCTTAATTCCTGCTATATTTGGATGAATGGTAATTTCATCTCAATACTTAACTGAAATAATCTAGGAAACGTAACTTCCATTTCAGAAAGCTAGCAATAAAATTTTTTTTAAACGATTTGTCTGTTACAACCACCATTTAACAAAGACAAATTTTACTGAGTTACTTCCAAAGTATCTGACAGAGAAAAAAATATTGTATCTGCTATATATAAAGCACGAATGCTTTCAAAAAGATAATAAAATAAAAAGAAGACAATTAAGAGATTTCATTTGTGCTCTTCTTCAAACGTAAGAAAATCTATCGAGCAATTAGTCAAAATGAAATCGTGATGATGAATGCTTTTTTTTTTTTGCGTCTCGGAAATTCAAAACATGCTATCAACCATTCAATTCCAGAAATGTGAATATCTTCTCATTATGTCCTCGCTTTTTGTCTCAAACTTTTACTCATTAGAGGTATTCGTCAGATTATTCTAGATTGACTGTGTCTCTTTGGTTTTGACTGATTTTTGAATTTGTATAAGTAGTGAAATATAAAAATAAAAAAAAAATATTTTCTGAAAAATGCCCTGTTTTCTTTGAACCATGCAGATTTTATAGGTTTCAGTCTCCTGACGTTTTTGCAAGTGAAAGAATTCTACTTTGAAGTTACATTTAAAAGCCTTATGATATATCCTTAATGTATAAAGCTTAAACATTCGAAAAATTATATGAAAATACGATACCTGAAGTCATCTTCCAATAATAAAATAAGCCTGAAACATAATCAAATTTTTGTTAAATATTCCCTTTTTTATTACAACTTACCTCTTTGTTCTCTCATAATTTATTCAATTATGAGTTGGTAGGAATTTGTATCCATCTAGGATCAACTTTTGATTCTTTATTGCATGTTTCTCACGAATAATTCCATTTTGTTTCCACAATTACATTAGTTTTATTTCCAAATATCAATTTTGGCCATGCAACCTGACTCGAAAGGTAACATATTTCATGACATAAAGCAGTAGAATTCATATTAAGCTCATATTAAAACGAGCTGATGAACATTGATAAAATAAGTAAACGAAATGCAATATATTCAAATAATATGAAATCAATGTGATAGCATTGACGATGTATTGAAACTTATAATAAATCACATTGATTCATAACATTGGCAATAAACTGTTCCAAAATATCTTCAAACGCATAAATTAGGTTCGACAAATATCTATTCTTGAAATCCCATTCCAAGCAATTTTAAAAACTATGCACCTTTATATTCAAATAAATACATGAATTTTTGAACAATAGCAATGAGAAAATAATCTGAACACACACATCATATCTGAATGTATCACAACACAGATTAAATAGCTTTCATAATGCATGACGGGTTAAACGAATTATGGAATCTATAACACCTCAGAAACTAACGTTAAATTCGCTCTACTGTATCTAGCGTATTAGTTTACAAAGCGTGTGGCATGATTTGGAAAATGGTAATCCGATGCCTTTGTCTCCTTCCTGTATTAAATTATGTACGCCTTCTATTCATGTACGATATAGATAAACATATTTCAAAATTATATGCATTTTAACATTTGCACTCTCTTGAAATACTGTGCGATGTTGCACAATATGCGGTTGACATAATCTGTTATGCAACCTAGAAATAATTGAGTCTCAGATAATTTATATCGCTAGAAAATAAGAAATATACTTTAACGAGTAATCCAAATTTTTTCTAGACATAATTTTATAGGGATTTAAATGAGTTTCTTGTAATAACTTTGAGTTAAATTTATTGATAATTAAAGCAAAGATGGTCAAACAACCCTAATGTAATTTAGTTCAAACTTTCCTAAATATATTAGTATTTCAAAACATTTAAATTAAATGAAAAATATTTTCCTTGACTATTACAAAGAGAAAATTCTATATGCAATTAAGAATTAAAGCAAGTTTAGTCATTTTAATACATATTCATAGCTTATTCTAGCTTATTATTAGAACTGGGAAAGAAATGCAAATGACATGTTTTCCTTTCAGTTGAAAGCCTTTACGTATCCCAGAATATTCATGTATATTAACGCATAAAGCTCTATGAACTAAAGCAATATTTGTTTGTGGAAACAAGATTATTTTTCATCACACGAGTTTATAAAATGCTTTCAATATTGCGGCATAAAATTGTTTCAAAATATCAATATTTTTCTTTCGTGATAGCAATACAAATTCAAGCAATAATTTTGTAATATATATTGATGATATAAAAGTGATGAGATAGTTTGGTATAGCACATTTCATTGGATTATCATTATATATTATCCTCAATTGCTTTCATGAATACCAGTTTCTAATTTTATCTAAAATAATTTTTTTGAATTTTCCACAACATTAATGCAATTGAAATAGTAATAATATTACATTTATGTCCATATTACTCATTTCCTTATGATATCCGCTAAAATGAATGTGTTGCACTTTAAATGAAAAGATATCCTGTAGAAAATCAGAAGGTGTTTGAATTATTTAAATTTCTCACTTGAAAATATCTGAAAATTTAAGTGGTCATCAGCAACAAAATTGTGTATTTAAAGAACTTAAAATACAGTTTATTGCCACCTTTTTGATTTGCCAATTTTTTTTTTCATTTTAGGACAAATAGTTATCTATTAACATCAGATACAGTTGTGTGAACGAGTGATTCAGTTATTACAATAAAATTCCATTTTAAAAGTCCGTGAGGGCTATTTGCGTACTCACTTCATCATTTTGAACCGTGATCAAACAACAGGAACCACATCTGGTTCAATGCCCTACTTTCGGAACTCCCACACCATATTAATGTGAGGTTGTATTTCCAACAACGGCCGATTTAAGTTAGATTCGGGTACTCTAACTCCAAATTCAAATTTCTATTAATAGAACACTGTTGCATGTTAGAAATGTATCAACTAGCGCATAAAACTAAACAGAATACGCGTTTGATTTGACACTTATAAAACATATTAAAATGTTGCTTCATTTACCTGACTGTTATTTCCATAGCTCTGAAATATTTTCAAGGAGAAAATAAAAAAAAAAAATCTAATGCAAATAATTAAACTAATTGCTTATATTAATTGACTTCTCGTAACTTCTACATCAGCTTACTAAGTTGCTTAAAAATGTATTTTGCTGTTTATAGATGCAAGCAATATTCAAATAACAAGGTTTTAATTACTTTCAACTGAATAACTACAAATAAAGCTCGGTTATGATTTTTTGATCAGATAAAAAATACTGATAATTTGCTCATACGAAAATAATCCAAAAAATCATAATTATGCGACATTTACTTTTAATCGCTATTTGAAAAAAAAATAAGAGATCTCAAAAATGTTGAGAGCATGCAAGTCAAATTGGACTAGTTTCCTCTCTCAAATCGATATAAATTGAAGTCTTATAATTATCCATTGCTTTGAAAGGTAAATTTACCTTTTTCTTCTTCTAAACATAAAAAAAGAAAAATTAATTGGCAATTTCCGCTCTCTCCTTTGGGAATCTTTCAACTAATTATTTCGTGATTAGCAGAAATATTTTTTACTCACTTTCTTTTATCTTTATTTATATGTTAAAAAAATATATCACCACACCAGTTCCTCCCTCAAGCATTTACTTAAAAAAGAGAGGTTTTTTTCGGATGTGAAAAAATTGCTGTCATAATTATATTTTAATCAAAATAAAGTATGGAAACTGAAATTACAGTATTAATGAGTAAAGATTTTGTAAACATGTGGTGTAGTTACTTAAGACGAACTCCATGTTTTTTCGGCTGTTTATTTGCCATTTGTATGTCTACATTTAATAGATATTGTGAAAGTATTTTTTAAAATTTATTTGAATATTTCTAGTTTAGCTGGAATGAAATATTTTCAAAAGCATTAGAAATTAGCGTACTGCAAATTTCTAATGCTGTCGAAAATAAGATTCTCTAAACTTTTGATTGGACTTTGGATTTCCTCATCTGCAATAACTAACTCATCACAAACACAATAGTGCAATGGGACAGGGAAATGAGATTATGTGCTGGGTCATTAGAAATCTCACAAGTTAGATACATGACGGAAGAAAAAAATCTAAAGACTTGGTGATTTAACTTTATTACCAGCCTTATGTAAAATTAAAATGACCAACTTTTTTCCAATGAAAAGGATGACTCAAATAAATTAAAAATAAAAAGAATATCGTAAATCGGTACCAGGAACACTTAGGTTCCACTTTATCACAAGGCTGTCGCAACCCTTGATGACAAATAAGTCAAAAATAGTTCTTATACCAAATAAATAGTTCTTAAATATCTCTTTTTACAAAATTAGCTGTCAAAAATCATTTCAGAGAAATTTTATATGAATTTTAATGATAGCATTTACTCAAACTAAAAGAAAACCTGACCTGTGTATTTGTCCAACATACAGTTAATTAATTTTGGTAGCAGGCTTCATCATAGCTGGGTTTTCTGTTCTTCACCAGACATAAAGTACAATTAAAATAACATTTTTTTTATTCACCAAATATTTGGCCAATATAAAAAAATAAAATAAAAATAACTCCGGAAGTATATCAAACAAAAGTTTGAAAGGAACTTTCAGAGTGTCAAGAATTTCAAAGAGCTCACAACAACTGACAGGAAAAATCTTCAAAGCTTCTTGAAGAGGGATACATTTGTTTTTCTTTATTGCAATCCTAAACGTTCTCCAAAACTGTTTAAGATATGAGGATGTATCTGATATCCCAGATCTTATTCGAATGAAAAAAGAATCAATACCTTAGAGAGAGATAGATGCAGAATATAACTTGAAGCAATAATTTTTAAAGGAAATCCTAGTTTGGAAGAAAACATAGAATTTTATTTTACATCCAACTGTGTGAGTATAAATAAAGTTTACTTTAAAACATCTAACTATGATACAACTGCAGAACGTTCCAAACAATTTCTTTAAAGCATATTCTTTCATATTTTTCATGAAATGTGTTTAATAAAAGTAAAATGGCTGTTGAAGTTAGGCAAACAACATAAAGTTAATAAGTCCATCCTTTAAAATTTAGAAATTACTGAGTAAAAATGTTTTGAAAAGTGTATAAATCTTGTTCATTTTAATTTGTTTTAAGTTGGTACGATAAATCTTAAATATTTATTAATTAGTTTAATATTTTCCTCCTGGGCAGTGAAAATTACCTTATTAGTTACATCATTTACTATCGAAATTTCTACAATATTTTCAGTGCGCGGTGCATTATTTTACCTTCTTATTTATGCTGTAAATACCTTAATAATTAAGACTAATATAAAGAACTAAGGAATATTGAGAACTAATGACAACTTTTCTTCAGATTTACTTGATCTTGAAATAAAAATAGTTGATAATAAATTATGCACTAAGATTTTTGATAAAAGAAACAATTTTAAGTTCCATATAAATAGGTTACCATTATATAAAAATATTGTAATAAATTATATTCACAGAAGCAATATGCTTCTCACAGATTTAAATAATCGGCAGTCCCAAATTAATGAATTTTTTGAATATGCTTTGAGATATGGGTTTCCTAGAAAATTCTTGTATGCTAGTATTAATAAGAAAGATTTAAAACCAATAAATTAACATTTGTCTTTTTATTTATTCTGTAATTAAATATTTACACTTAAATTATCCCTTTTATGATCGTTTATGTTACATTTAGCAATAAGATGTTATTATTTTAATTCAGATGTAGATGGCGCCACTATATTTAAGTTTTTGATGGCATCATGTGAAAAGTAATCTTTTATTTGTAGATAATTATATTTTTTTTATTATTCTAATATGTTAAATATAATTTAAATTTAATATTTCTTTTAGTGATTTAAATTAGTAATAAAACACTTAAATTGAAAATAACATTTTCCTCTTAAATGCGGAACTTAGGTCCATTGTTCTGGATTTTGAGTCAGATATAAAAAATATATAGTAGGATGAAAAGGTTACACAAATAGTTATTTTTGCAATTTTTTAATAGAATTAGCTACATTTAATTATTAATAGTTTGTTTGTATAATAGTACGTTTATATTAATTTTGAGGCCTTGGTATGCATACTGGATTAATATTTACTCAATTTTTTTATTCTCATCTTGAGATAATTTTGGGACTAATTCCCTTTTTCTATTATCCAACAACTAGCTTCAAGGAGAGTTGGCACCATAAATCTATATTAACACGACAAACTAGTGCCCAGGGTAGTTAGCCACTTTGGTTTTTGCAATTTCAAATAAGTATGGCCTTTTTAAAATTAGGTTAATTATTAGAGCTAATAGTTTTATGTCAAGTGTTCTTTTGTATTTTGAGTGTACAATTATAGATAGTGTAATTTAATTTAATCCTAATGATTATGTATATTGCAAATATTTATCTCCCTCTCTCTCTCTCTCTATATATATAATTCTTTAGATTTTTGTGGTCATAAAGTATGTGGGTGCATTTAGCACACAGTCTACGACAGTTTTTCCTATGAATTATCTATCCTATTAAAATTCGAAGGTAAGCAAACGTATGTATCTATGTCCTGCTATCTTCTCACGAACCACTGAATCCTGAAACAAGCAGAAAGTACCAAAAATGCAGGAAATAATCCAAGGAATCCATTTCAACAATTGAAATTACAATACTATAATTATTTAAAAAGATATTAATTAAAAACTTAATATTGATTGATTCCCCGTTCTGCCATCAATTGACACCTTTGGCATCTAACGTTCTTGCACTTTTTTGTTTATTGACAACTTTGACTCCGAAGTTCTTGAATTTTTTGTTTATTCATTCAACGAAACCTGGTTTTCATTTGTATAAAAAGGGTTTTTTTCTTTTTTAGCAAACTTGGTGTTTTCAAATTATAAACAACGAAAATAGTCATAAAATAATTTTCTGGTTCTTTCTTTTCATTACTGAATATCAGTCAGTCACTTGCCGCCATCTATTGAGCAACTAAAATAGAATTTTAAAGTTATTCGCTTACAACAGAAAAAAATAAAGGAAAAAAGAATTATAAGCTAGAAATGCCAAGGAAACTTAATAGAAATTCAAAATTACTTATTTGAAAGTAAAAATTTATCTGAATTTAAAAGTTATTCTCTGAAAATAATCATGAAGCCTGGGATATCAATGAAACTCAAAAGTAAAAGTATCTTTATTTGCAAAGAAATCTAAATTTCAAGCTACTGGTTTTTAAGTAAAATTCAAATTAAAAAAAATCGGGGATAAACAAATATGAAACAAGAAATAAAAATTCGTTTATTTAGACATAAATTTAAGTTTTAATAAAACAAAACAAAAAGTAAAATTTGTTTCTTTGTAATGAATCAAGTAATTTTATCCCCGGTACATTGGTGATGCTGGATAATTTCAGTTCTGGGAATTAGATGATATGCTGCTGTTGTTGGAGACAAATGGTGTGTGGGATTTGTTTGTTTTTAAGTAAAAATTTATTTTTTTAATTTAATTTTTATTTTAAAAAATTAGTTAAAAAATAGTGATGTAAATTAATAATAGGCCTTTTGAGGGTCAATTGAAGACCCTCTTCCGCACAGAAGTCCCTTTCTAACCTCCTACTGAAACTTTGATGATTTACTACAACTTAAGTGTGAATGGTAGAATTTCAGGTTTTACACCAAACAATGCAACTACATTCATCAAATCAAAAACGTAAAAAAAAGTAATTTCACTCGAGTCTGCAGAAGTCCCCTTTTAAAATCTAATGGTTCACATACGGTGTTTTTCCATTTATTTATTTAACGGAAGCTGTTATTTCTTTTTTAGAGAGCTTATGTGTTTGGATTTATTAATATCTGAAAAAAATCGTTTTCTTTCCTTTTTGTATTAAGGTGTTTTGTTTAAGGTATGGATCCATATGACCTCACTTCTCTCCGCCCGGGAATATCCTTTTACTCGAGATAGCCCGCGCAACGCCGGGCCACGCAGCTAATATATATATATATATATATAACAAATACGAAACAAACATAGCATAAATGTAGAAGCAACATGTACAAAATAAACATTCAAAAAACAAAATGTCAAGAAAACAATCTGCGGTAAGAAAAAGCCGAAAGTGGAATATATATATAAAAGGGGAAGATAAAATATAGTAGAAAAATATAACACAAACGCAACGAATGCGCAAAAATGCTGCAATTCAAGAAGATTTGTGGAGAATATATCAATATCATGAAAGTCAAAAAATATTAAAATAAAATGGAGAGACTGTAGTAAATCGGTAAAAGCGTATAGATGCTCATCAGGGTAAGTAAAATCTATACGAACCGTTAAAATTATTGAAATCATAATGTTTTCTGCGAACAGTGTTGGCATATAGCTAAAAAACACTGTCCTTTACCCCGAACATTATGATAAACCAAGAATTTGAATGAAATACAAATAAAAGAAATGAAATTACTAACCTAAAACTGAGAGATGCTACCAACGGGAGACGCGACAAAGGGAATAAGTGAACGCGTCATGTAGTGACCGGATGTTTACGAAGATATCAAGTTACTTCTGAGGTTGGGGGAGTTTCGATGAAGATTAGGAAATCGATGGAAAAAAAGGATGAAGGCGAACTACTTTGAGGAAACGATGAAGATTAAAGAAATGACGAAAAAAAGAAAGGAGTGTATTTAAAATTAATGTGTAATATAAGGTGTCTATAAAAATTAAGGGATGATGATAAAAAGGAAAGGAGTGTGTTTAAAAATTAAGGTGTAAATAAAAATTAAGGTGTAAATAAAAAGGAAAGGAGTGTATTTAAAATTAAGGTGTAAATAAAATTAATGAAAGATGATAAGAAAGGAAATGAGTGTATTTAAAAATAGTGTAACTAGTGTAGTTAAAAATTAAGGTGGAAACGGTAAGTGTTAAATAATCTTTGAATTTGAAATCCGTTAATAAACGACTTAAAGATGCGTTTTCGAGGTAATCACATTAGACCTGTCTGGCTTGAGAGACCCTACCACAGTATTAGAACTGCGCCAGCATAGCTCTAATATGCAATCCTGTACTTACATCTTAAAGCCATTAATTAAAGGTTCGTAGAAGGAGGTAGGAATTTCATTACTATTAAGGTTATTTATAAGGTGTTGAATTTGTTATTGGATTGGATGATATTGGATTTACACTGTTCTTCAGAAACCTTTAAACAGTGTAAATCCAATATCATCACTATTAAGAAAAAAATCTTAGCCTTAAACAAAAAAATTGGATGCCACAATGTAAATAACAACCTTCCGTATATTGTCATCTATCCTAAGTTCCATAAACAGCCTATTAAATTTAGATACATTACTTGCGGTACGAACACCTATATGTATAAACCTGGAATAATCTTCTCCAAATATCTGAACATTATCCTCAAGTTTATTGAAGACGAAAATTTTACCTGGATAATTAAAAACAATAATAAAGTTATCGAATTCCTTAAAAATAATAAAATAGATACAATAGAAACCTATGATTTTCAAGACCTCTTCACAAGCATCCCATTAGATAAACTACAAGAAGTCTTAATGAAATATTTCTACGACCTAAAAAACTTACTTAACATCCCAATAACATTGTGGAAAGATCTTACAAATTACTGTATTTACAATAACTTTATTTTCAACGGGGAAAATATCTTTCAGCAAATTAAAGGCATCCCACAAGGGACCAACTATTCTTCTCTTCTTGCCAATTTATTTCTACACTTTTTTGAACGGAATATCGCTATTAATTCGAATTCAGTCTTTAGATTCATTGATGACCTCATTATTTTTAACCATAAAGATTTCAATACAACTAAAAATACTCTATATCCAAATGAACTTAAATTAATACAAACCAATAGCTATCAAGATCCAGTTATTTTTCTGGACTTAATTATTGATAATCAAAATACTTTAAAAATTGATATTTATGACAAAAGAAACGAGTTTAAATTCAATGTCAATAGATATATTTTTTGGAACTCTAATATATCTTCTAAAATCTACAAAAACACTATCATTAATCAACTCATAAGAATTAACAAAACCTGCAGCGATAAAAATTCAATCAAGAAACAAATTCAACACCTTATAAATAACCTTAATAGTAATGAAATTCCTACCTCCTTCTACGAACCTTTAATTAATGGCTTTAAGATGTAAGTACAGGATTGCATATTAGAGCTATGCTGGCGCAGTTCTAATACTGTGGTAGGGTCTCTCAAGCCAGACAGGTCTAATGTGATTACCTCGAAAACGCATCTTTAAGTCGTTTATTAACGGATTTCAAATTTAAAGATTATTTAACACTTACCGTTTCCACCTTAATTTTTAACTACACTAGTTACACTATTTTTAAATACACTCATTTCCTTTCTTATCATCTTTCATTAATTTTATTTACACCTTAATTTTAAATACACTCCTTTCCTTTTTATTTACACCTTAATTTTTATTTACACCTTAATTTTTAAACACACTCCTTTCCTTTTTATCATCATCCCTTAATTTTTATAGACACCTTATATTACACATTAATTTTAAATACACTCCTTTCTTTTTTTCGTCATTTCTTTAATCTTCATCGTTTCCTCAAAGTAGTTCGCCTTCATCCTTTTTTTCCATCGATTTCCTAATCTTCATCGAAACTCCCCCAACCTCAGAAGTAACTTGATATCTTCGTAAACATCCGGTCACTACATGACGCGTTCACTTATTCCCTTTGTCGCGTCTCCCGTTGGTAGCATCTCTCAGTTTTAGGTTAGTAATTTCATTTCTTTTATTTGTATTTCATTCAAATTCTTGGTTTATCATAATGTTCGGGGTAAAGGACAGTGTTTTTTAGCTATATGCCAACACTGTTCGCAGAAAACATTATGATTTCAATAATTTTAACGGTTCGTATAGATTTTACTTACCCTGATGAGCATCTATACGCTTTTACCGATTTACTACAGTCTCTCCATTTTATTTTAATATTTTTTGACTTTCATGATATTGATATATATATATATATGACAGTAATGTATTCATATGTACTAAATAATAGAAAGTTGGCGTGGTAAATGTATGATACTTTATTTCAAAATAAATCATCATTCTGTGTTAGATTGCAAATATTGCATCAACATCATTTTTCGGTTTTGTCAGTATTTTTAATTAATTTAATTTTTCGCCACTTAAGTTTCTTTCTTTTCTTGTGGCAACTTTGGAAAATTTTGAAATTCAAACGATAATTTTAGCCGTTTCTTTAATTATCTAAATTTTACTTAATTATTTACTTTGTTTTCGATTTAATTATTATTTGTCTTAACTTTTGTTGTTGTTTCCATTAAGGTTTCAACTTTATTAATTTTTAAATTCAAATTTTGCTACGGGACTATTTCCTCGCCATCTTGTTGCGGATGAATTTAGATGTTATTGGGTTTTGACGTTCTTGACTGAAGCTGTTTTTTCCGTTATGAAAGCAGATTCCTTTGTCCTTTCGTTTGAATATTCCGAAGTGATAGCACGCATCCTGAAGGCTCCGAGACCGTTGGGATTTATTCCTTCGGTTCTCGTCCTCTCAGGCATGCAAGCAGTAGATTAAATCTGTTGGTTAAAATATCGATAAAAGAACTAAAATGTTGAATTTATATAAGAAATCAACAGGCGACTTATATTTGAACTGATCTTCATTTTATTGTCTTGAACTATTCGAGTTCATGCTGGACTGAAGCCTTTTTTTTCTTGCGTTTGGAATGGCGATATTGTGCTCTTCATTGTGCGAACAGCAGTGATGACTTGCAAAAAGTTGAAAGTAGTGAGATCATGATGAAAATGACTGCTTTGTGCGAGTGTCACCATCTGCAACGATTTTGTTGTTTGTGAATGAGAGACGCCACTTGTGTAACAAAATATGTAAGCCAGAAAGTTTTTCCAAAGTCAACAAAAAGTCCATCGGGGAAAACTAAATTTTCCCATGCTAATATTGGCCGCAAGTGATGTTGCAAAAACAAGAAATGCCTTGCTTCTACTGATTTAAATCCATTTTGTGGCACAAAATATAGTGTGCGAAAGTTCAAGTCAATGAAAGGTTCATTTTTCAGTGCATGTAAAGATGATTCATTGTGAGACTACTAATCTCTCACTACACATAATCGTTTTTCAAAATGGCCGTTATGAGAGTGTTTTCGTTTTTTTGCATTTACTAATTTGGTAAAGAAAAGATATGTTATTTTTTTTTATATACTTTCTGTTTTATAGTTGTGAATTTTCATATATTTGATGTTGTGTGCATCAGCAGTAAAATTTGCAAATTTTATATTCATATCTTAAAATTGTTGGCAGTTTAGTATTCATAGAATTGTTAATAAAAAAAATAATTGAATTTTAATAAATTTGTTCTTCTTCAATTAAAATTGTGCATTGTACTACCACTGTATGCAAATTCACTTTTAATTAAGTAGCTAGGGTTTTCAGGTCAGCAAAGGTAGGTGATTATATCAGTATTGCTAGAATTTCTTATTATCGTGTTAAATATTTCAGTACCCAGAATTAATTAATTGTTCATTATATATTATAATTTAAATTTTATTTCTGGGCATCTACCTTGCTTCAATATTTTTATAAATATCCTAGCAGTCCCATCCAATATATTTAATGCCGTGACATTTTTGGTCCTTAACATATTTGAATTTTTAACATTATGATTTGAGAAATTATGAATTCAATTGCGAAGAAACTACTTCTTAACTTATGCAGAATATTCATAACATTTACTATATGGAAATTAGGTATGATTCAGGACACTGTGTAATTCATCATTTTCTTTCAGAAGTACTTCAAATAAGCAAATTCATAATAAAGTTCCATTGTTATCAAATTATTTATAGGTTAACATTATTATAGTTTTCTTCAAATTCTATTTTAAGATATAAATAGCGTATTTAAAGCATCTTTTCATGAATCTCATACACTTAAACATCTAACGTTTTATTATAAAATATGCTCGAACAATATGTAAGTAATTAGAAATGCATGTCACTTTTTAAGACAGATTACTGAGTAAATAATTAAGAATGCAAATATATTACTCAAAGAGTAATTGCATTTACATTCTTATACGTAATTTATTTTAACATCACAAAGGGATTTAACTCAAAAAATAATTCTGCATATTTAATTTTAATATTGTGGAAGAACATAATTTAAATAAAGGAATTGTTTCTCACTTTTTAGTTTAATTGTAAACTTGACTTATTTATAATACACACAGGTACATTGAAAATAGCGTACCAAGAAGAGAGCATCGGATTGAAATGAAATTTAATACACATAATGAAACAGATGAGAGATTCCCTTGATCCCAAAATCAAGACAATTAAACAAATACAGTGTGTGCTATTAGACAAATACAGAGCAACTTCAATAACTCGTCGGACCACCTCCTGCTGCAATACATGCCTCAACACGGTTCGGCATTGTGTTGATTAGACGCCTGATGTGGTCCTGAGGCAGATGGACCCATAAATCTTGAACAGCCACAACCAAATCATGAACAGAGTGAAGCAGCGGCATCTGGAGCTTCAGCTGGTCCCACACATGTTCTATAGGAGACAAGTCCGGGGAGCGGGCCGGCCATGGAAGAGTCTGAATATGACGTAGGAAGTCTTGAGTAATTCGAGCTGTATGCTGGAAAATGGCCCCTGGAAGACGATTTAGGCAAGGTCCTACATGGGGTCGAAGAATGTCATCAACATAACGCTGGCCCGTTAAGGTTACGCGTACCACAATTAGAGTGAACCGGCTTGCATAGGTTATGGCCCTCCAGACCATTACGCCTGCTGTGCGGGCAATGTGTCGTGCGACAACGTGGGTGGAATTGTACCGTTCACCAGGGCGCCTCCACACCCGTACGTGGTTATCATCTGTCCCCAAAACGAACCGGGATTCATCACTAAACACCACATTTTGCCAATCTGTGCCATTCCAGGTCGATCTGGCATGGCACCACTGTAGACGTAGTCGCCGATGTTTCGGTGTTAAAGGCAGTACATCTGATTGTGTCGTTGAATGAGTCACTGTGGGATCCACGAGCGCTTGCCACACGATCCTTCGTTCCTCTCGCCTCGTCGTCTTCCTAGTCGCTCCAGACCCGGTACGCCGCACGTAGGTACCATCTCGTGTCACTGCTCCCAACATGTTCTGACTGCACACTCCGAACGATCGACCTGGCGAGCAACACGGCGAGTCGACCAGCATGCGGTTTTCATGCCAATGATGAGGCCCCTCTCAAACTCGCTTAACTGTGAGAAATGTCTTCTCACACGTCTACCTAGCATTCTTCGCTTACTAAAATCCTCCTTGAGTCGGAATGTGATCCTCCCATTTATTAATCTTCCACTATGCGACGGTTTATAAAGAGCCCGCTTCCTGATTTCAGCGCCACTGCAGGGTGTGTGGTCATACGCATTGGAGCCAAACTTGGATCATTTGCATATCGGATCTCACTGTACTTATTTGCGAAATTTCTCGATTGCACCTTCCTTCCTTCTTGGTGCGCTATTTTCAATGTCCATGGGTGTATATATTCACTTAAACATAATTATTGAGATTGTGCTTGCATTTTAAAAATAATGCTAAGAAATTGTTTGTAGGAAATGTGAACCAATTTTGATCATCATGTTCTAAAAGCGAGTTTATTTGTAGAAATAATTGCAATTTAATAAAGACACACATTAGATTCGATGTATTTGTTAAAAAGAAAATTCCGAAAACAGGTTTTTCATAACAAACATAAACAATCCATCTCTCAACATAATAAAGGAAAGAATCTTTGCTAACTCTGTCTGTGCAATGAATTCGGATTTTTTTCTTTTTTTTAGCTCAAACAATTTTTATTCTGGCCTATATTAAATGTCCTGAGCCGATGCTACGAACTTCGAAATTGTAAGCAAAATTCGAATAAACTTATTTGTTATCGAACTTCGAAAGTTAAAACGAATAAGTGAAAACACCCCACTCTAAATGAAATAGAAAGTATGTTTAAAACGAAATTTTATCGATTCCATCGCCTGTCTTTCGATTCAAATGAATTTCTAAAATAACTTAAGCATTAAGTAGAAGGAAAAAAAGCATTGTGACATTTAAAAACATAAAGAAAATATATAAAGAAGCCAACGTATGCTTAGTATGGAAAATGAAAATGTTTTTTTATTTATGAAATATAATGCTTAAAAATGCTCGACATCCGTTTTTTTTAAAGTATATTTAGCAACAAATTCAGTCATCATTTTCACTTTTTCGTTTTAAAATAACAAACACGAAAACGATGATCAATAACAAACAAGCGATTCCAAACAATTAGGAAAGAAAATAATTTATTTCCTAAGTAGATTTTACATGTAACCAGCAAGAAGATATTTAATTTCGAGATTTAATAACGAAATCATTGTAGGAAAACACATTAAAAAAATGAATATTGATAATAATTTTTGATTCTTTTACTGAAATCGAACTTTTTATTTATTTTTTTCAACGACGCTTCCCCTACCATCAGAACGTGTTTTCCGACACGTACTTCCGACCTTATCATAATTTTTTAATATCAAGTCTGAGGAATCGAAGCATACAAAAATGCATTAATTAATAATTTATTAAAAGAAAATTATTAAGAGTACCTTGTTGCGTGAGTTGTTAATTAAGTGTTGCATAGAAAAGAACATTATTTAAACTTGATGGTTTAATTTCTCTTAAAATATTTTAAATTTGGCTACTTTCTTTCTTTTCTGGTGCTAGAAAATTTGAGAAAAATACATGCTGATACGTTTCAAAATTTATAATATTCATCGTCTTTCCACTCGAGATCAATAGTTACAGAAAACAAACGAAGAAGCAGTGCAAATTACCCATGTGCGCAGAAGAAGGTAACGTTCATAAAAATTAAAATCTTATATATTATTTCAATATATCATGTTTCTGGAAAACAAAAATTAGGGCATGTAAGCTGATAAATATCATAATACAGTAGACTCCACTTAATGTGGTAGGTTAATGTTATCATTCGCTTTATATTATCTAACACCTCTGGTCCCGAATGAACGCATTCAAATGTACGCAAAATCATTCGTTCTGTGTGATCTCTACATCGTTTAATGTTATCAGTTTTGAAGTAGAGAATTGACCGATCCCTCACTTTCAAACAGCATGAACTATTGATGTTCGTAGAATTTCTCGCTCCACTTGTAAAGAAACGTCTGAGGGCTACTTTCGTCCATACATTCCAAGAATTTCGGGGTTTATTTTTCATGGCCTCTCTTTGAAGGTCGTCCATTTAACAGGCTGGGACGTAACCGTCGGTAATTTTCATTGAACCTCTGGAAGGTATGCAAAAAGAAGAGTATGAAGAGTGGATGTCCATTGACGAGGACATTCCACTAGCTGCCACACTAACAGACTTGGAAATTGGTCAAGCTGTTTGTAAGCAAGACCAAGCAGTAAAAGTTGGTGATTCCGACGAAGACGAATGTGTTGAAGAAAACCCTCCAACGAACGCCGAAATGAGGCAAACACTTGATATTTTGAAACGCAGCGTGCAGCATCGTTCAACAAATTTTAAAAATCATTTCGAGTACGAACAATATATCAATAAACTGCTAAGGAATAATTGTCTTCAAGCAACAGTTAATGAATTTTTTAATTGTTATTTTTGTAATAAATTATAGATATCCCTGAGGTAAATTTTTGCCATTTTGTTTCTTTTCCCTTGATGTGATAAAAATATAGTTGGCTTTACACAATTCGGTTATTAAGTGGAGTCTACTGTAATTCAGATCATTATGTTCGTTATCAAAGGTATCCCTTAATCTGTTTTTCGAGTTTTTTTTCATCTGAAGAAATTCGTTTTCGTTGGACATTACTACTTTATGATCTATAATTTAAAATAGGAAACGAATTTGCCTGTCACTAGAATTTTTCCGATACGGTAAAAAGCAGCTATATGGAATTTGCACTTTTGCTTCTAGAGCACTATTTCTATATCAATCGTGGCCTTTTTAACTTACAAAAATGATTATTTCTAGAGATGTTTAATTAAACGGGTTAAAGAATTTGTGAAAACTTCTTAGATAAAATTAATTCACTCTAAAGTGATATGAGCAAATTCCATTCATTTTCATTAAAAAGTGATTTTCAAAATCTGTCAGGTATTTTCTCTTAGGTGAGGGGTAGGTGGAATATTCTTCTGGGGACACCTTTATACGAATTATTGGAAAAGTGAAAAGGAAGCAGCGAAAATTGGTAACATTCGCGAATCCTCTTATTAATGACTGATCTTTAGACCTTTCTTATCAGAGACGACTCTTTTAACGATCTTTCAATTGCGTCATGTGAATTTATGTACTCCTAATTCTTTGAAAGAATTGTTCGGACTTTAAGTCGTTTAATAAATGGCATTACTTAGAGCTTATTTCTATTATTTTAAATAAGTAATTCTTGAGAACCTTTCCGTAATGAAAGAAGTCGTGATTTAAAATTTAGTCTCTATTACCTGAGTTTGCTTTTATCCGAGATTACAGTAGAGACCGGATAATCCAGACCCCGCTTGTCCGGACATCCTGTTAATCCGAACGGGATTTTTTAAAATTATTTATGAACAAAGTATGTATTTTAATTATACACAAAGATGTTTTGTTAATCCTATATAAGTTCGTAAGTTATTAACATGTCTGCGCTTACAGTAGTATTAAATCTAAAAATAAGCTGTATGAAAGCTGTATGTTAGAAAAGTTTTATGTATTTATGAAAAAACATCAATTTTTATAGTTCTACCCATCTAAAACTTGTATTATGTGCATTTTAAGGTAAATACCGTTTTATCTGGATTTTCGGTGATTCAGAAAGGGTCCGGTCCCATCTAGAACGGATAGGTGGAACTCTACTGTATTATCGTCCCAATCTGTTGGATACTCGAGGTTCTACCGTATTTGCATGCCCATTCTTTCCGGTAGAGCAAAAGACCCCCCCCAATAAAAGTAAACGTTTTTTATCACACATGATTAATAAGATAATAAGAATAATGTATAAGCTTTGGTATAAATTTATAAGAGAAGATTCGAAAAAATTATTATTATTTAAAAAGAATGAACTAAAATTTATCGCTGAAGAGAATAACTAACATATCTGGTTTCATTATAATCTGCACTGTAGCTATATGTGTAAAGAATGTTTGTACTCACATCGATAAAAAGAAAACATATAGGGTAAATCAAGCAGTTTCTGCCATCCTCAATTTGCCACAGCATCTCCCAGACCACGTCAACAATTTCCTCCTCACTCCAGTGCAACAACTACACAATCCACTAACAATCCAAACGCATTTCACATGGTTCTTTTCACCGTAGCCTTTCCCATTTATGTTCCCTGACACGTGCCTAGATACAATAACCATGTTCTGATGATTGGACAGTATTCTTCGCCTTCTCTAAGTATGACAAAGAAGATCGAATGGGAGGAGGCGAGGCAATGAGATCTGTTTCCATGCCCTGCCAGAAGACTTCAGTTCCTTACTTCCTTGATTTCTTTCCTCCATCATATCATCAGGAGGCAATGACAATACTTGGACACGTATGCCCTGCTGCTGCGTTGCGTTGCGCTGCAAGAATAAGTTTATTATGAAAGGATAATTTGACGTTTTCTTTGGACTCATCTTGAAGATTGACCTGTGTCGTGAGATGAAAAGGTCAAAATAGACAAGATTCTGTCTCATCCTAGATCTAAGAACAAACAAATATGAAGAGTTGAACCCACTACAAAATATTGTTATGAAAAAAAAAGCACTTCTGACGAATCGTAAGAAACTAGGCTGTATATGTTGTATTGTAACATATTTTTTGCTGATTCTGATTATTGGACAGTATTCTTCGCCTTCTGTATGATTATAATTTGTTGAATAATGTTGTAATGCTTTTTTCGGATTTAAAATGCTAAAATTTAGAATGCAAATATACAAAATGTATCGTCCTTTTGCTACATTTTTTAGTGAAAAGATGTATAGGAGAGCATATAAAATATCCTTATGTTGTACATTTAGAAACCGTTAAATTCATTTAAATATAAACATAATATTGAAGAATCCTTTATATTACTCCCTAAAAATATCGTACGGTTTTCATTAAGTAACTCTGATAATGTATTAAGTTAATAGAATAAAATCAAATAAGTCAAACACAAACATTTCAAATAATTTCAAGCCTACGAAATATTTAATAGATTATAAGATTGAGTATCGTGTCGTTGTTTGCAGCTTCCAAAATGTAATGTTAGAAACATGATAACACAAAGCTCCAATGCTAATGTTTTAAAACAAAATTGCTTAAAAATGAATTACAGTAAAAAGTCGATTAACCGTCACCGTCAGAACCAGGGCTGTGACGGATAACACATGTCTCTTAATACATATATAGAGTAATGTGGTTTCACTGCTAATTTGGGGCGAAAATGAACAGAAAATTCTTTAGAACTTAATAAGGTTAACTTGCAGTTTACGGTGCCTACTTGTTTATCGCCAATTGTTCTTGGCGTTATTTCATTTGTCGTCGCCAAATACTGTTATGGATGTGAAGTGCACGTTTTATTGCTCTCTTGCGCATACGTCACCTGAAAAGGAAAGATTGAGCACGCAAAGCCTGCTGCATTTCAAGTGTGTTCTGGGCTAATGATGTTTTTTAACTTAAAAAACATCAGCGGCTTCGCTTTCAGCATAGCAAGAAACTAGTGGCTGCGCTTTTTCATTGAATGCTAGGAATCTTGGTTTTTTTTTTAAATTCCCCACGCAATGCCGCGACCTTTCAAGCTTGTACGGGGCAAATTTTTTAACTTAAAAAAACATGAGCGGTTTCGCTTTCAGCATAGCGTAATACTCGTAGCTTCGCTTATTTATTTAGGAACGAAACACACAGAATAACATACACAATACTGAACCGATTTTCAAACCGAAGAATTCCAAACGAAGTTTTATTGAAATTCGAATGAATCGACCAATAGCATGGAAACGAGTCGCAATATAGCGTGATATGCAAAATACCGATGAAAAAAATAATTTTCGCGCTCGCGCACATGTTACTCGTTAAAAACAACATTGCTCAACTAAAACAAATGCTCTCTCATCTCCGTTCTTGGCGGCAAAGAGTTGGCGATCCTAAGAAGAACAAAGTAAGAGGGCACCGTAGACTCCACATTAATCTTTAATAATACATACATATTGTAATTAATTTTAACAGTCAATAATATAAACTTCAATATAAGAATAGTAATGTACAGAAATGCATTTCAAAACTATAAATCTACGTCATTTTAAAATAATCTGTCATCTCCTTTTGTGTCTTTGAGACTGGAACTTTCTGTAAAATAATAAAAAAAATTAAATTCTAAATTTAATACTGCCGAAAGGGGGTTGAATTTTCAAAAAAAAAATGGAAAAATACTTAATTTTGATTATTGATTATACGATTTTAGATTCGAAATAATTGTTTTTTTGCAATATAAATAACCATAAGTGATGATTAATCAGTAGTGACTACTAAGTAGTGAGTAGTATAATGTGCATTACAACATTTTATGACTCAGTTCCCCCTCCCCACACCGTCAAGTCAGTCCGGTTAAACAACTAGAGCAGTAGGCAATGGCTTTGCGTGCTTTCAGAATTCTTCAAAGGGCTAATTCCCGTATGTGATTTCTGTCATCAGCTAGCATTGATATAAGGACATTTTCTGGATGGCCAAAAAATCAGTTTCTTTTAATGGCAGGGTCTATGACATCCTTCAAATCATTCTCGAAATAACGCGATAGAATGATTGATTGATGCAAATGCTGTGCCTCACAGATTAGTTATGGTTTCGTTTTGATCTTGAACCACATAGACGTATAGACTTTTTCGATGAATGTCGTTAATATCAATAAAGCCTCGGATGAATTTTCGTGAGCTACATTGAACCTGAGAATTCTGTACGCGATTATAAGCCACCTTGAGTGGCAAGCTTCTCCAGGATTTATCTTCGACAGACTTTCTCTGCAATGTAATCAGTTTATGACTTCACAAATTTCCATTAAGTACAGTTGATCAGCACTTAAGTCTTTCTTGTTAATCACTTCACATAGCGTGTTTTCTATTGGTGTGGATGAAACTACAGATAGCTTCTATAGCTTTTTGCATCCGGCCAACGATTTTATTATTTCGCCAGTCAGGCTTCTGGGCCCAGTTGTGATTTTATCCACGTGCGCGAAAAGATGACGTAGTGGAAGCTCGTTGGCTTGTGGCACACAAACCATTGTAGTGGACGATTCAGGATCAGTTCCATGTTACGTATAATACCTCCTTTGTCACCTGTGTTGACAGATGTTCCGTCGCAACCAACTTTGTTACATCTATGTCATTGTCAACGTATGACAAAAAAATTATATATGTTATTTCCAATAATTTGCGCTCTCCCAAAATTTACAGATACGCGGCCGATGTACTCAGAGCCAGGTTCTTTTACCAAGCTTATGTGTTCTTCTATTATGATTATTCTTCTGTTGTCTTCAATTGATAGAGTCCTGTCTTTTCGCCCATCGAAGTATAAGCCAAACTGGTTATGGTCATAATCTTTTATGACCTGAGACAATAGAGTGGTTCTTGCCTTTGTTCTCCCACGCCGAATTTTATTTCTGTCAACAACGTTCAAAACATTGCTTTCTGAGATAAAGGTCACATCTTGAAGCGCAGTTGACACGATGGCAGCGCCTGCTCGATCGGAAGTATCAAATCGGTCCAATGTTCTAACTGCAGCTAAAACTTTTGTCACTACAGGTGTGACTGTGGGGAAGATTCCATGAAGTACCACTTCCGACTTATGGACGGGTGGAAGGATAAAGCAGGAGACAGAAAAAAGATGGGATTGCCTACTGCTCTTGTTGTTAAACAGGACTGATTTGACGGCGTGGGGAGGAGGAGCTGAGTCATAAAATGTTGCAATGCACATTATACTACTCACTACTCATTAATCATCACTTTTGGTTATTTATATTGCAAAAAAAAACAATTATTTCGAATATAAAATCGTATAATAAATAATCAAAATTAAGTTTTTTTCCATTTTTTTTTTAAATTCAACTCCCTTTCGGTAGTTTTAAATTTAGAATTTAAATTTTTTTATTATTTTTCTCTTAATCTCCATACCATATAACATCTTTTACGCATAAGTAGGTTTTGATTTATAATAATATTTTTTTTAAAATCGTATGATCAAAATTCAATATTTCTCCATTTTTTTCGAAAATTCAACCCCCCTTGCGGCGGTATTAAATTTTGAATTTAATTTTTTTATTATTTTTCTCTTAATCTCCATACCATAGAACATCTTTTCCGCATAGGTAGGTTTAGAAATTCTGAAAAAAAAATTTCGATCCACCCTAGTAGTCATTTGCCCTCTTCTGCAATTGAAACCACTCGATGCACTTTGATACTATTGTTTATGCCTCTGAGTGGATAGTTGTAAGTTTATGGTTAAGAACCCATTCTTCATCCACATCAATTTCTTCTTCTTCAATGGTAATCACACTAGAAACATTTTCATCATCATTCATAATTTCAAAGCCTCCATACATTTTGTTTCATTCCAACCAATCTGTTACTTCTTCGGACGTAATGTTTTCACTGTTTAGTCCTACATTGTTGCAGAGTTTCACAATTTCGTCAAAACTAACAGTTTTTAGACGATGATAGATCACAGAAACCGACGGATAAACGAGTAACGGTTAATCGAAGTTTTACATTAATAAGCAACCTTTATTTCGCAACAGAGAAATGAATAAACAAATTACGCACTGTAAAGGAACATCATTTTTACAAGATTAAAAAATTTGAAACCATTAAACAATGTATTGCAAATGCAGAATAAATTAGAGATTGAAACTTTTTCAGAGTATCTCTAAGTCGATAAAATTCCTTTTGCAACCAATGAATATAAAATATGAATTCTAACTGGAGCAAAAATATTCTTGGAATTTGTATGACTGTATTTTTTGGACAGTAGCCTCTTCAACTTTCCTTCGTATTCATAGAAGTTCGAATGAAAGGATTCGAGACAATGAAATCTATATTCATATCCTGTCTGGGAAACTATGCCCCCCCCCTGATTTCTTTCTCCTACTATAACATCTAAAAACACTAACAATACTCGAACACGTATGCTTTCCGATGTGCTGATTGTGTCGCAAGAATATGCTTATTATAAAAAGATGATTTGACGTTTTCTTTGAACTCATCTTGACAAATGCCCAGCATCCGGAGACGAATAGGTCAATATAGATATGTTTTATTAAACTCTTCGGCATTAAGAAACTTATTCATGACATTATAAGAACGAACTTACTATGGAGCAATTATTGAAGTTTTTCTTTGTATTCATCTGAAATTTAATATGTATCATGAAATGCGAAGTCAAAATGATTGTGTTCCTGTGCATTATAAAGACATGACGATATTTTATTAAGTCACGATACTTACAGGACAACCAAATCGCACTATATCTGCAAAAGTATTAACTTAAAAATATTTGACTTTTTTTCTATAAAAACATGGATCACTAAGAAATACGATTTGTAGAGATACCAAATATGCCAAACATTTCAAAAAATAATATCTTTCAAATTTAATATTTTCAAATGATATGCAACCTAAAAATATAAATTGAACACTTAAAATATATAAACAAAAAGCATTCATAAGAATTCTTATGCCAAACATTTCAAAAATATAATATCTTTCAAATTTAATATTTTCAAATGACATGCAACCTAAAAATATAAATTGAACACTTAAAATATATAAACAGAAAGCATTCATAAGAATTCTCGAAATGATATTCCAAGCATATATGGATGGTGCAGATAAACAATAACTGTATTTTATCTATTAACGTAATAGTTTTAAATTTACGAATACATTTGGAATAATAATGTATTATAAGCAAAGAAATAAAAAGATATTCTGATATATATTTAAGAGAAACTTTAATAAATCATGGAAATCCTTCTTCACGTAGCAGTATGTTCCAGTTCAAACTATTTTATTCTATTAGGTCGTATGACAAATTTGTTATTCTGAGGAACAGTATGAAACCAAAATTCAATAAACCTAGTTTCGCTTACTTTTTATCTTTTAAACGTAATCTATATGGAAATGTTTTCTCTAGAAAAAAATATACGCTTTTTTGCATTAAAATGAGAAATATTATATGAACATTATATTATTCAAGAAAGAGAAATTTTTTATCTTTTGTAAGAGGGGAACTCTATTTGTTCATTATTTATGCAATTTTAACACGCAGCGGGCATGCTACTGAACATATTTTCCTTCTCAACTGATGTGAAAGTATTCCAAGTTGTTAATTATTTAACTTGTACTCTCTGCTCTGAAGCATAAAAACAAATATTGTTTTGATGTAGTACTTTATGTAGATACAATAAAAACTACAGAAAAATAGGCAATGCAAAAATCTCGAGTTAGAGTAAAAAAAATCCCATGTTTCAAAATAAGTAAAAACACATTGTCATTACTACAGATTTAAAGCATGGAATAACCACTTATAATTTTAATTTATTATCTCCTATTAAAATTTCTTTTTCTTTAAAATAATTACAGTTGTATTCAGTTTTCAAAAATACATTCCAAAAATAGATTTTCTCTATTTAAAACCAAGCGGTTTTAATTAAAACAATGCTTAATCATTCTAGCGGCAACGTGTATTTCCGAGGGGAAATCTTTAATTAGAAACATTCCGCTAGTACGTAAATAAGTTAATGGAAATATTCTTATAAATAACTGAGGCTTAGATTAAGAATCGTTACTGAAATTATCGGTTTTTCTTCCTGAATTCAATATCTTTTGCAAACCTATGTTGATTAATCCTACATTTTTAACCGTTTGTATTCTATCCATTTTGAAACGATTCCAGAAATGCCCTGTATATCGGGAAAAGGTTATTGATTTGTTTAGTGGAATGTTAATGAAGTATCGATATAATTTAATAATTTGTTCACACGCTTCGCTGGGTTTCAGTGAACAAGTTCCAAAGCACTTCGTCAGTTTTTATGTTAAGTATCTTTTGTGGAAGGTTTTCAAACTGAAAATGAGAGTGTGTTTAAAAGCTAATAAGGGGTTTAAGAATTATGTGAACCATTTTGATCTAGGATTATCATTAAATCGCAAGCTTAAAACGTTGAAATTTCAACCATTATGTTGCTTTCGAACGAACTAATTTACTGAAAGAGATTAACAGGTGAAATTTACGTTGATTACTTATTCAAACTGGCCTTTCTTGCGATCACATTGAATGTAGTTCATAAATCCAACTTAATACAATCTACAAGCTATATTTTGCATTTAAGATTTTCGTTGGCGTGTTTAGAAAGCTGTAACTGTTTAAAATTTATTTGTTTTGAAAACAAGTAATATTACATGAAATATAAATTGTATTTATAAGCTAAAGGAAATTTGGCTTTTTCTTGCAGTTTGATAATGCTGTGCTGTAGTTAAGCTGAAAATTGTGATTTGAAACAGAACAGATGGTGAGTTTATAGACTTGAACAGCCATGACAGTAGATTTCGAGGATATGTTCTGCGGAGGGGAACCTGGGGATATCATCCCAAGAAAGAAAATAAATATCAAGTATTTGAGGTCCCTTGTTCCGACACTTGCTGGCAAAAGCTATCTTTGGTGACAGCACATGTCCATCAAAAATGTGAAGCTCCTTTTACCTATTAATTATTAGGCTGCTTCACACGAAAACTTCTTTACTATCCAAGCAGCAGCTTCTCTCCTGGTTGTTTCTGAAAGGAAACTTTGTCTCTACCCGCCTTTTGTAGTTGTTACTAGCGATTTTCTCAAATTACATATATATATACTTCTAAATGCTGACCATCTTTAAGGTTTAACACTATTATACTTAAGAATATAATGAATATGGTAAAAGTATTCATACTATAAAATGATAGTTGTTTTATTTGCTAAATAAGCTAAATCATTTAAGTATTTACTAAATCTATGAAATAAGCTTCAAAATAAGGTAAATTTTTGTCTTCAAAATTTGAATTTTTTAAAAATCTTTATTGTAATTATCACATTTTGTTCTTGATGTCCCAATATGTTTTCTTCTCGCAACTAAGCTTAATAATTACAGTTAAAAAAACTGATACTTATATCGAATGAATAGTAAATGAATATGATAACCAAATAATGGATTTAATTAATACATACAATCTGATTTTATATAATCTGTAGATATAAAATGAGAATCCAGTATCACATATGCAATTGAATTATAATGAATATTTACATAATGGTCTCAACATGAAATCTAATTGTAAAATATTAATTTTTTTCCAATTAAAATATTATAAATTTACTTAATAAAAATTAAAAGAAATTCTTATTGTTGTCGAAATGGCTCATACCTATAATAGGCACACAATTAAATTAACATTAATATTAACTATTATGCTTTGATCTCTAATATGTTTAGGAAATTAAATAATGGATAAAACAATCGAGTTTATTACATCACTGAACAAAGAGTAATGGCTGAATATAACCTTAATCCAAAATATTCACTTCAATCTTGTACCACTGAATTTTCCATTTTCAAAAACATACCAAGAATATATTGAAAAACAGATGCAACCTTAAATGAAACCTTCGACATCTTGAACATTGAAAAGAATATATTTCTGAGCCTTTACTTCTTAAAAAGAATCCCTGTTTCATCTTTTTTTTGTTGGACGGCTGGCGATATAGATTCATCTAAAATCCACCGAGTCCCTGTAGATGTAGAATGGAAAAAATGTAGGTGAATAAAAATGGCTTTAGGGGGGAAGGGACTGAGCCGAAAAACAAAGCATCTTTAAAATCAATAAGAAAAAGATTGCTCTGTTCAAAGGGCTGTGCGTATATGCATTGGTGTTCGGTGAAGAAATGAGCTGTAACGCCCTTTCTCTGCCCCAACCCACGTTTGCTCGTCTTCTGGGATGAAATCTTGATGCCGAGGAATCAAATCTTCTTGTTTTCTTTTGCGTCATTTTCTTCTGTTGCTGTTTATTTTTTTGTTTGGCTTTAAGCAAGGACTTTGATTTATACATCCCACTGCAGTGAGGGTAGAAAAAGGTGAAGTAACTGATACTTCAGAAACACGGAAGAATTTTTTCGTCATTTTTTTTACCTACATTTTTTTCCTTTTTGCTCAAGTTTTGAAGTTTGTTGGTTTTTTCGTAATGTTAATAAGAAACGCGGCTTCGGATTTTATCATTTTTTCGAATGAAGTTATGAATCGGAAAGAACTTTGGAAAAACTGGAAAATAGTTTTTTATCCTTAGGCAGCAAAGGTTTTTAAATGTTTTGGATGTTTCATGCTACAGTTGTCTTTGCAATATAATTGTTAAACGAATTGACTTGAAAGAATACTTATTTGAATGCATGTAAAACAATAAAAAAAAAGAAAAAAATTGAAAAAATTCATCTCCTGGTACAGTAATTTTCAAACTCCAGTTTTCAACTATGCCGATCACAACTTCATATCATGATTAAATCAAAATTCTTTGACCCATGGGCCACTATATGCATCAAATCTGATTAATTCTGATCTTGACATGGTGTTGATATTTGAGAAGTCAATCAAGGGTTGTCTCAAGCACACTTTATATGTGACTTAAAATTGCCGAAAACCTTCTCCAGTATTATAAAACCCTTCTAACAGTTTTAGATTAGGTTATGCTCTTAATCGTTGTCCGTTAGATGTCCGTCCTGAAGCAATATGAAGACTTTTGGCGTAGATATGTTAATGTTGGGTCGCAGTCAAATAATGACTTCGACAATTGAGTCAGCATCCCTCTCCAAACTTCTAAGCTGCATAAGCAGGAGTTGTAAAGTTCTCGGCGTCCGGGTTTAACCCATTCACTGCCCGCAACATTTAGAGCGTTTGTCCTGATCACCAAGACTTTTTCTTAAAGGAAATCGCAGAGCTGGGGATATCAAATAGCTGGGAGTTTTGTTGCAGATGAGAAAACTCGTAGTTGGCAGTGAATGGGTTAATGTGCAGTAGGCTCACAAACACGGTGGGCCATTCGTGATATCGAGCCTGGAATCCTCCTGTTCCAAAACCTATACTTTATCCTCAGACCGTTGAGGTCCTATGCAATTTGGAGTTTCGTACAGAGTCATCTTTATAGGATTTGTCATTCAAAGCAAACGAAATTCTAAAAATATGGCAAAATCAAATATTCATTTGGAAATCGGTACGCTCCAATGTCTATTTTCCAAAATAGTCAAGGACTGTACTTTAAAACAGCTATAATCTGAGATCTTAACTCCATGAGAACTGAAATCAATATACAGGGTGTCCGAGAATTCTGGGACACATTTAAAAAATTAATAAAAAATACCTAATGATGTTACAACTACGTTTTTCCAAAATGAGAACGCATTTCAAATTTTTTTTCAGATAGGAAGCGCGCCTTACGTTGATATAGGTGGCCTTAAATTATTGAAAATCTCTCATTTTTGAGAGCCATTATCTGCGAAAATATTAAAGCTAAAAAATAAAAGCATGTAATTGAATGGAATTTTACGCTCTTTAATTTGTTGATTTGTAGTGTGAAAACTGAATATTTTTTGAGATATTCAAGAAAAACTAAAAGAGGAAACCAGAAAACGAGCATTGACTACTGCCTATCGGTAGCCATTGTGTACGAAATTCTCTCGCTGTAGCAAATTTAAAACTCCGAACGCCATGTTACCCATCTAAAAAAACTTTTTTATTTGCTCTCTCATTTGAAAAAAAATCCGTAGTTGTAACATTATTAGGGTGTTATTTATTAATTTTTTAAATGTGTCCTACAATTCTCGGACACCTTGTATATCTGAGCATTGCCTTCTAATAAAAACTTTTTGACAATCTTCATCTAAAATCCTCTGAGTCTATGTAAATATAGAATGGGAGAATTGATGGTGAATAAAAAGAGCTGTTGAGGGAAAGGGTGTGAGCCAATAAACAAAGCCTCTTTTAAATAAAGATGATAAAAGATTGTTCTGTCCAAAGGGCTATACGTATATGCAGTGGTATTCGTTGAAGAAATTAGCTGTTACGCCCTTTTTCTGCCCAGATGGCGCTTGCTCGTCTTCTGGGATGAAATCCTGATGCCAAGGAATCAAATCTTTTTGCTTCTGCGCTATTTTTATGTTTTGTGCTATACTATATTTTTGTTTTAAGCCAGGACTTTGATTTATACATTCGTAAGCTCTGAGTAGGGGGAAATAAAAAAAATGCAGTATCGGATACAACAGAATCACAGCAAGTTTTTATTCTATCCAATCTCCCTTCATACCGATTTCGAAATCGCTTCCTTTTTCGGAAATATTAATAAGCAATTTGGGTTAAAACTTTAAAGTTTTGCTTCAGACAAAGTTGTGAGTCAGAAAAAATTTGTGGAAATCGAGGAAATAACATTATTATTTTTTTTAATTAATTTTTGAAATTGGTTCAATAATTTAAGACTACACTGTATGCAAGCAGCAGTTAACTATTTCAAAAAAAGGGATATATGAATGCCCATATTGTAAGGATTTTTTCACATAATATTTGTCTAATAAACCTTCCTTAGTACAATTTTGGCTGTCTGTCAGCACGAATAGTTTAAGTGCAATTTATGATATCAATTTGGGGAATGGGCTGCCAACTCAGCTTTCTTCTGCATTTGACAGCAGTCCTAAATGTGTAGGGGGACCTCAACAGCATATTTCTTCAAATTCAGAGAAACAATTCGAATTTAAAATCAATATTTTCCTATTAATGCTTTCTATTTTTCAGCTTTATAAGAAGAAAAATCGCTGTTTCTTTTCACATGCAGAATCTATGTGAAAAGGAATAGACGAGATAAATTTGATATATTTTGCTGGTTTCTATAGAAAAAAAATTATAGAATCATGTAAACTAATAAAATTGCAATTTCAGTGCTAAATAGCAGTTTTTTTTCAACCATACCCGGTTAAAGTACTCAGAATCAATTGCATTTTTGTATCAATGTTTTAGTGACGGACAAAACATTTAATCGTGGAAGAAAAACAAGCGATTAAATAATTATAGAAATAATGAAACAGTTTGAATTTCATTGCAAAAATGAAAAATACTGTTACAAATTATGCATAAAATATTTTTTTAAATTTTATTAAAATTAGGAAAAAATTAGTATAATCAAAAATATATTTTTCTTTAAGATGGTGTAAAATTAATATAAATATAATAATATTTTCAGGAAGTATCGCGGAAAAAACCGAAATATCTATAATATTTAATTAATTGAAGTTTACTTCGAGGTTTACATCCTCCTGAGTATCTTTGTGTCAATTTTGGTAGTTCTAGATTCAACTGTGTTCCCAATAGAGCAAAAACAGAGAGATACTCACACAGAGACAACCATAAACATTCGCTTTTATTATTAGTAGAGATGATGGCAGGAAATTTTTAGAAATTATCTAACAAATTTACCATTTCTTTTTGGACATTATGTGCATGGAGAGTTTTATTACTGCGGAATGTCAATTAACTGATTATGAATTAGAAGTTAACATTTTTCAAATATTATTGTTCTTTTTTCATAGGAGAAGGGAATCAGCAATACTTCCGGGTAAAGCCCAAGGATACTGATATCGTCGAAGGTCAGTCCGCAGATCTTCAATGTCATATTGGTAACCAGGCTGGTGCTGTGCAGTGGAGTAAAGATGGCTTCGTGCTAGGTAAGAACTGGATTTTTTCCCTCAAACAATCTTCATGGTGTACTTGAAATTGTTGAATGGTAAAATGCTCAATACTGACAACTATTTATTATGGCATGTATTTTCTTACAAAGAACATTATTATGCACTTGTGGGAAATCATTATATTTTTATGAATAAGGCATAAATTCAAAATAATTTTTTTAAAAAAAGGGATAAAGGGATATCTGGGATTCCTGATTAAGTATATCGATTACTTTCAATTGCATTATATTAAGTATCATGGGTAATGATACTTAACTTAGCATTCCCCATGATGCATTTCCATTTGTTATTGATGATAAAAAACATCGGTTCTGTCAGTATAAAAAGTTTAATTTGAATACAATGAACGTATAAATGGTGGTAAGCGCATATTTGATCATTGTCCATATTGGTGTAGTGTAAAAACTAGAGTATTTCTTGTCAAACTCAATGATGATGTTTCCAGTTTCAATTTCCGCTTAAATATCAAATATATGATGTAGCTTATGTTACTATAAAATGTTTTTTAAAAATACGCAACCAGAAAGTTTTGCAGCTAGATATTAAGACATGGCTCTGTTCATATATAAATTCAAGATTAAAATCAAACCATCTAAGAAAAGTTTAATTACAGTAATTATACTTAACTTAGCATTCCCCGTAGCTTTTATATTTATGTAAAATAATGCTTGATTTGATTTTTTTCAAAATTTATTTAGGAACTCTCAACTGTTATTAATAAGCACCATTAGCAATTTGAATTGTCTTGTACAAAATATTTGCATTGAAAGCAATAATTTAATATTAATAATAAAACTTACAACTAGCAAAAAAGACTTTCGAACATTGGGAAACAATACACATTTAACTCTATTGATACGGGAACGTGCCAAACGTTTTTACAAGCAAAAGACGGCGGCCGTCCAAAACGTCCGAATATCACTGTAAAATTTCCAGCCCCTGTCGTTAAGTGTGATTGATTTTACACCCGCGGCGCATGCTTTCTTCGTTAGAATGGCTCTCCCAGACGGGTTTGGGGAATAGGGGGTTTTCTTAGAATTTCGAGAGTGCCAGCTGTCATTCTGGGTTTTGAGGGTTCAAGAGAATTTTGGATATATTTGTAAGAGGAACTGGGACGTTCCCGTATTTTGAGGTCCCTCTATTCCAATGGTCTTAGGAATCAGAAGATTAAAGGCAACATTTGCCAAAAAGACGTGAGAACAAGAAAAGGATAAAACTGAGAGATTATTTTTGAAATGAAATCAAAAATTTTGATTATTTTGTCTATAAATAGTAAAAGGCTGGATTTTTTTGTAAAATTTAAGTAGTAATTGTAGCGCTATCGGTAATCCTTTGGGTGTAGGATATTAAACAATCCAAATTATTGGTGAAAAAATCCAGCTATAAAGCATTAATGTTACAAAATGTTGGAAACATTTTATGACAACTATTTTCTATATTTTTTTGTATATCTTCAAATATATCATATAGGATCCACATATTTCATTTTAGTAGCTGTAAAGTGTGTTGGATAAATCTGCAATTTTTTAAAACTTTTATCGCATTGTTCAAATAATCTTAATACCTTTTCATTCAAGACATTGCTGTTTTGACTTAAACTATAAATTGTAGCGAATTTTAAGCAATTTTGCTCATTTGATATTATCTATTCCCTTACGTGCCATATAATATCCATAGACAGACAAATACAAGAAGCGCCTGTTTTCTCCTATATTTCAATATGTAAGGTAATGCATGAATACTTCATGACTTCCCGTTTACGCAAAGTCAACTGAGTTGACGTTTGCAAGCATGCAAATGTTTTCCTAGCGAAACATCGTCATTCTTACAGAATTCTTCTGTCCTCTTCTAGAATTTATAGTGCAGCATCTTATATATGATGACTATATCACATGCATGAGCTTCTGCAAGATGTTTCAGTCACAAAAAAGTTTTAGTGTCATCCTTCAACACGATGAATACAATTTGTTTCAGTGAAATTGCTTTCATTTTTAGAAAAAAAAATGCATTAAATTTCTATTTCTTTGGGGGAGGGATGTTCTTTGAAATGTTTTTAAAACCTATTATGCTATAATAAAATATTATTTTTTATAAAATAGGGAAACTTCGATTTACTATGTTTTACTTAATTTTTTAATCTAAAAGGGATATTTCAATTTTTAAAAAATCATGAAAATTCTAGATCTAAAGAATTCCATTTAAAATTTTATATTAATTATAGAGATTATTTGTTTTCCAATAAAGGGTCCCGATAATTATCTTACAAATTCAAAGCTTTGCTCTAATTTAAAAAATTAATCTTCCCAACTATGCATTTTTTGCAGTAATAATTAACAACATCATTATCATGAATAAAGTTGCAACATTTTCGTAAAACAAAATATTATGCAGCAGATTAAAATCAATTAGCATTTATAAATATATTAAAATTTGCAAAAGGATAACATTATAGATTCTGACCAAAATAATAAATTCATTTCCTTCTAATACTTCGTAGGTAATAGAAATGTGAATCAAAATCTCAATTAAAAAGGAAATTGAAGAAAATCGAGTTTTATATTGCATTTAAGAGTCAGATAACAATCGAAAGGTTCTAAAGAAATAAATTTCAGACAGGGTGTTCCAAAAATATTTTTTATTTAGCATTATTTTAATTTATATGAATTTAAAGACAATAGTTCAATTATTCAAACTAATTAGGAAGATAGACAGATTTTTAAATAGTGTATTTTTGATTTATAAATATTTTGATTTATTCACTTAACCTCTTCGAGATATTAGTTGCGAAATCTCTTCCCTGTTCTCATGTTGACTGTTTATGAGTGGCAGTGCTGTCAACTTCGGTATATTAGCTACATTTCCCATTCCTGACGTCATATTTCACTGCAGACGCATATCAGTTCCACCTGACATCCACATCAGTCATGAACGCCCTCCATTCACAGAAATACAGCTTTGTATCTGAGCCCCATAGAAACGTTGTTTTGATCCGAAGTCTGTTTATGAGTGTAAATGTGTTTTAGCGTTTTTTTTCTTTTTGAAACATCATTAGTCAATAAAGAATATGTAATTAAATGAAATAAATTTTATGTATAACCTTTAAATTATAAACTTAAATGTTGTAACTAGTGATATAAAATTATCATTTCCCATCAAATTAATAAGAATTTTTTTAAAAAATATTAACCATCATAGCAAATTTTGAGTACTTTTTAACGAATTTCAATAGGATTTTGCTTAAATAGTTGAGATTTTTGAAAAAGATTGGTAAAAATTGAAATATAAAATACTATACAATATTTTCAGTTCTGACTCTGTAATTGTCAGCACTGAAGGAAAATATTATACAATTGGTGCATATATATATTTATAGTAATTAGACTTCTTTATTAAAATGCTAAAAAAAAGTAAGAAAGGAGCAATTCGGGTCCGGGCCGTAGATTTTTCGTGAAAACGTAGGGATAAAATCATAAAACAAGTGTTTCGTATTAATTTGTAATTTAATTATTAATCTCTTTAATACGATATTTACACAGAGTAGTATAATGGTTACAGAATAGATAAATCACAAGCTACTACAGAGCCTTGATACACGCAATAAACTTGCAAATTATCTATTCTATAACCATTATGCTACTCTGTATAAATATTGCATTAAAGAAATTGATAATTAAATTACAAATTAATACGGAATACTATTCGACAAACTCTTACAGATATGATCTATCCGTTGTGGGGTCAAACATTCTTTTCTCATCATTAGTCTAGTAGTTATTATAGATTCAAATCTGAAGGTATTTTCTCACACAAGGAAGTTCGACCAACTACCACTGTAACGAGCGGAAAGACGTTTTCACATCAAAAACGAATCTAAATATTTTTTCACATTCTTTCATTTCTAAAAAAGTGCATGTCTTGCATATTTTAGCCAATTGTTGGTAATGCGATCTAATACTCCAGGTAGGTACAGAGACAGCGTACTAGAAGATGTTTATCTCGCTAATTGCAGACCTGTACAGTTCTCGTGGCAGTTAGTCATTAGAGTACCCTTCCCCTAATGGATCTAAATTGCAGTTGCATACTCTAAGGATTAACTTCGATAGGTGCGGATATAATATGCCTCATGTTAGGCATGATGGTGTCTGAAATCACACGCTCTTTGTTATTTTTAATGTATTAATCTTGCATGTATATAATTAGATATTCAAGATCTAGTTATTTTTGTACTACATTTTATTTTATTTCCACATAGTAGCAAAAAATTCCCTCCAAGATTTCTCGCAAATAGTTTCCTTCCCAAAAACTGCATTTTTTACAACACATCGTCATACATCGTTTACCTCCGAAGTATATATATGCAATGCACAAATCGAAGAAATTATGAAATTTGTATCAACTTGTATATATAAAAAATTTTAAGTAACCGTAAAATTCAGGATATTTCTTCAAAAAATATTCGATATTGGATTCTCAAAACATTATTAAGCATATTTAAATGATATTTAGATATACAAATATAGATATTTTCAAACGAAAGGCTCAGTTCTTTAATTATTCATAAAATATTTATGCAATATCTCTTGACATTCCAGCAATACTGTGCCATCTTTCCGACTCAAGATGTGGCAGATTATTGCTTGGAATATCTTTGATATCATTTCGTCCCAAATTTTATATCTGGGCGAAATATCTCGCCTTATATTTCACTCAACGAACCGAGAACTTCTGGAAAAATGTCAAGATCGAAGTGGAGAAAACCAATTTTTAAGCTCATGTTGCAAAGTAGATTCTTAAATTTCTCTCTCATATTTTGGGTGATGGGTTTATTGCCTACTTATTGGCTAGAAAATCTGCAAGATTTCCTTAAGATCTACATAGACATTTAATACCTGGAAATTTGTATCATTCTTTTCTGAATTAGGTTTAAACAGACAGCGCATCTTCGATTTTTTAAATTTTCTTGCAGGAAATGGGAAAAAAATCCGCAGGAAAGTATTAATAATCACTTCTTTGTAAAACCTTAAAACATTTCTCCGTAAATTTATGTGGAACATTCGAGGATTCCTGATTTCGAATTCCATAGGATTTAATTCTCTAAATTGATAATATATTTGCACTTTTACCATGGTTTTGCATTAGATACTACCCATCTTTACTAGGTAACTAGCTGTTACCCGCGACTTCGTGCGCGAAGAATTTGAATTGTTACTTTTTTTAAATTCACGAATGTAAATGTTTCGTTATATGTAGAAAGGGGAAATTAAAAGTTCTGATGGTTAATAATACATAATTGGACGACTAACAGGAGTGTAATGTATATGTGTCTGCTGTTACAGTTAGGTAAATTGTTTATATATAATAGCACACTTCTTTATACGACGTTTTTTGTTTCACATTTTTTGCACCGATGTATAGGTTTAGTGGGTTGGACACACGCGAACATGCCACACATAGTTACCAACGGAAAAAAATATGATTTTTCCAAATGTACTCCTGCCGTTTGAGTGTCTGACCCTGAGACCTGGCAAATGCTAATTTTAAAGGGAATTGTTACCTTTTGAACTGGGATGGTAAATCCTTCTGTATTATCGGAATGCGTAGAATTTAGCACTCTCAACTCTCGCTATGCCAGTCATATAAGTAGCTAGCACGACTTTTGGTCCTAAGTGTGTAATTTTTAACCATGTGCCATTGCGCAGTCTCGGTATATTGAGGTTACGTATTAGTAGTACTGGCACACCGACTATCATTCTAGGCTTGTCGGAAGGTGCCCCTGGCAATTCTATGAGGTTGAAGAACTCTAGAGGATATGATTTTATTTGTTATTGCCTATTACCGTATCTACAGATAGATATTCTGTAATACATCCCTCCATTTGTGAAGCATTTTTTTTTCATTTACCTGACGTAAACTTTCATTAGTCAGTGCCAAAATTACCCAATCAACAAACAATCTCTATTCCTCTTATTAGCTTGTAGGGAAGGATAAACCTTGCTTATCAGTTCCTCTGTTCATTCGGTTTATGCAATCCTTTCTTTTTAAATCAGTTGAAAAAAGATATTAAAGCATTAAAATGCGAAATGGAACTAGTGTAATTAGCTAAATCGTTTGGTTTAGAATTTAACCGAAAGTGATTATCCAAATCGTTTGGTTACAAATTTAACAGCCAAACAAATCTTGGATGTCGATAAAAAGAGCGATAAAGAATTATTTTGGCAACCTTTCCACTAAATTAGGTTCTTATTTTAAGTAAACATTGAACGATATTTTCCTTTAGTTATAATTAACTTTAGTTTTTAAATTTTAATCCAAAAACTCTTGAAACTATATCATATATATCATAAGTTTTCTGTCCCGTCGTCTATTTTTCAGTTATTATTCCACAAATTAATTATTTATTTCTTTTCTCAGCAAGAGCACGTGATGCTTGACTTTAAAAATAAGTCATTTCAAATGCTTGAGATTTTCTGAAGGGTCACGTGACATTTCATTTTGTTTACGCATTCCTTAAGGATCACGTGACAGTTGATTGAAAAATAAAGTAGTAATCTTCATCGCAAATCGCTTGTTAATTATTTAATTATCTGTAATAAAAAATAATGAATTTAACATGATGTCACCTACCCTATGTCCGTTCCTGGGTTTCAAGCTACAACTCTGCCAATTTTCATCCAAATCGGTTTGGTAGTTTTGACGTTAATGCGTAACAAACAGACAGACACACTTTCGCATTTATTATATTATATGGATATTAATAAAAATAAGCAAAATTTTCAGAAATAAAGGCGAATTAGTTCAAAGTCTAACCGTTGTCTAGCAAAGGAGTAGCTATAAATCTTCGTTATTTCAAAATCGTCTGCACGTATTTAAAAATTATGAAACTTTTAAACATTAATAACAATCGAAGGAAAAATGTCACAGAAATAAAATTGGTATCATTGAAAAGGTAAAACTTTGAACTTTAAGATGACATAAAAATATTTTTGTCGGACAATTTGCTCCGAAGTTACGGCGGAAAAACGGTTTCGGTTAATTTCTACTTAACTGCCTGTTTAATTAACTTTTGGACTTAGAAAAGTTCATAAGTGTCTTCCCCTTGTCTTAAATAATAAGTGTACAAAATTTGGTTGAAAACCGTCCATTGGTTTAGGAGGAGATGTGGAACATAGCCACATACATACCCACATACATACATACATACATACCCACAATGACCTTTATTTATATTAAGATTTGAAAAATATTTTAATCGTACTTTCAATTTGTTTATTAAAAGTATCCAAGATTCGATGGGCTTTTGGCACATCTTTTGAAAAATGATGTTTCTAAGATGTCCGTGGTCCTTCAATTTTAGAAAAAGAACATTTGCACCACATGAAATCTTTGTCTTTTCCGTGATAAAAATTATGAGAATTAGAGGGCTGAACCAAATCATTTTCTAAATTCTTGCGTTATGTGGTTGAATCATAATCGTTCAGTTATGTTCATTCTTATAAATGTTCTTCATCAGAAATACTTCTTCTTAGTTAATACGATCTTCATTTGACAAAATTTCCAGTTGGGTTATTTCATCTTTATAAGACCGAGATACCTTTCAAGAGCTAACAAAACGAAGCATTTCAAATCGAATATTACAATGCGAAAACGATAAACTTTAACAGGCTCATGGGGTGATTAACCCGGTCTTGAAAATGTCTAGAAATGGTTGAAAAATGAAAGATACCGATTGCAAATTACTCGTGAGAGGAAGAATATGACGATGAGAGAGATTACAAGAAGTTCAATCTATTTCTGATTGAGAGAATTTAGTAAAAGAGGGTGAAACGGATCTTTCGGGGTGCTGCACACTCCACACGCGTGTTCCGAATTAACTGTTTCTTACCATTTTCTCTTTATTCTGTTTTACGCAAATGCAAATTCATCTGCCAGTCTGCTTCTGTATGATTAATGCCTCTTGCGAAAATAAACCACAAATTTTTACAAAATTATCCCTTTTTATATGGAAAAAAATAATATGTTCTTTGATTCCTTGCTTTGCCATTGAGAAAATTATTTTGGACTAATGTGGCCTAATCGGAAACCTCAGCTGTCGGTTAGGAACGTAACTTCGAGTCCAGATTCTACCAATAATCTTCTGAGTATGCATTGATATGGAAGTTAAATCTCTCGCTGTCATTCAAAAGGCTTCAAGCTTGTGAGGCATTGAAGTTTGGAGCGTTTTGTATTGGATGAGATATCATCTTCATAAGCTAAACACGGCTCAAAATTATGAAATATTGTTTAGCAGCGGATTCGGAAACCTTCCGCGCTTTTGCGCATGCGCCGGGCGGAGTTATTTTCATCAAAATAGAGGGAAAGTGAAGAATACAAAAGTGATGTTTACATTTTACTGAGCGTGATCTAACAAATAACTCCGGAAATGCGATCATATGACTCATTGCCTGACATCCCTTTCCGGTGTAAAATCGTCCAAACGAGGTAGTCTCGAAATCCGTGGTCAAACTATACACACCAAAATGGACCTCGTGTAGCTTCAAAATAGAACGTTAATGTGACTCAACTGAGGATGGAATTTTTTAATTAAATATTTATTCTTCCTAATGTTACACTAACAGAAGAACTATAAAGCGTGACTACCCAATTTACTAGTAAAACATTCTTTATTTTTTTCCTTCTCTTGATAGTTGATGATGATATGAGATGTTTGATAGTGATATATTAAAGAAGACAAGATTGAAATGTGCCTTCTTTAAATTTATCATAAAGAAATATTTACTAAAATCAACTAATTCTAAAAATGTTATAAATTGATTTTTTTCTCAGATGTCCTCAGCAAATTACCGCGATTCCAGCACCCATTCCCAAAAAATCTGATTTGTAGATTGATAATGGGGCGTTGACTTCTTTAGTCGGAATTTAGAAATAATGAAGTCAAACTTTTTTCCTCTGGTGTACTGTGTATTACTGCAAAGGATATCTCATAAATAAAATTTCAATCTTATAAGAGAAAAATTAAAAAAAGCCATCCGATGTCCGGCATCCAGAAAATGCTGAATATTTCAATTGAAAAAAAGATGAATAATCACATAAGTTCTTTATATATTCAATAAGATAATTTGGTTGTGTGTGTGTGTGTGTGTGTGTGTGTGCCAAAGAAAGTAAAATATTGCAACAGAGATTTAAATGGTGAAAAAAGGAATAAATACAAGAAATTACTCGAAAGTCAGAATTCACCAGAGATCTCTCCATTTTGCGAAAAGCAAAGATTTTCTGTGGTTGTTCTGAAAAAACTAAATGAATTAAATGATTCCATCCCCGAAACTTGAAATTCTTCCAAAGATTATAATAATAAGAAAGTCGAGAATCAAATTAAAAAACAGCATGTAATTTCATCAGATACTGAATTAATAGGGGCAGTTCAAAGTTGATGTTTGGTAACCCGGTCACCAGATCCGAAACGGTTTGCAAATAAAGAGAAAAATTCTGATTTCAAAACATATTATTCAACTCTTTAAAAATTGCATTATAACGAAATTCTCTACGATTTTAGCTAGTATTCTAAGTATAGACTTCCTTCAAAAATCGATAAAATATTATTTGGAATAGAACGTTGCTTCTTTAAATTCTTTTCTATAAATTCCCTATTATTATAAGATTTGGTTCTACGTGCTTATTTTAGTAATCTATTTACACAAACTATTAATCTTCTGATAATTCCATTCCACACCGTTCATGAGGTTGGTAAGTCTTCCAAATAGGAATTGCTTACTTGCTGTCTTGATTACCCGAAGAATTCCAAACGTGGAGGAATGCATTCCTTTTACGCCTGGTATCTATTCTGGCGGTTAACTCCTTCTGTTCACTACTTGACATTCTTTCTTTCCCCAACTACAACGAGAAAGAGGGAGAAGCCAATATTTTCTCTTTTGTTCCTCGATGCAAGTGGACAATGTCCGCCCCACGGTTCGTTTCTCCACAAAGAAAATATTTGATTGCTTTCCGCTTTGTTCTCCAGTTGCTGCAGCGAGAGGGTTCATTGTGTTCGAAAGTAGATGGCTTTATTATTTTCGGCCCTTGCCACTTATCATGCTGCTTACAAATGATGGATGGCTCTATTTGCCTTTTGTGACTGGTAAACTATTAATTCCGATACAATTAATTTCCTTTTATGTTTGTTAATCAGTGAAATATTGGGTTTTCGAGGAAATCCTATTCTTAGATAAATTGACTGATATTTTTTTGTTTAATTCTTTAGAGACTTAAGACATTGTGTGACTTAATTCTTTTTCTTTTCGATTATTGTATATTATCATTGCTAGTTTAATATAATTTTTTTCATCCTTGTAAAATGTTATAAAAGTAAAGTGATAAACTGTTTGTTTCTTAACATTCAGATTACGGAAGAATTACTAGAAAATTAACAGGAATGTGCTCTATTACATGTCATTGGTAGATAAGTTCTGTAGTTCCTGTCAACGACTATGGAATAATTCACTCTTGTCTTTATTCATTGGCAAATCAACGAGCTATCACAATCTCATAGTGCTTCTAATCCCAATTAGTTTAGAATATAAGGCCCATTCCATGAATAAACTCATGATAAAGAGAAAGTGAGGAAGCATATATTGGCTAAAGCTACCTTGCCGCACCTGAAGTAGATGTATGACTTAGTTCCAGTGCATGATTATGGCTATGACCCACGTCCACCGACTCACCTATTAGGTTTAGAGTCTACAAGGATGGAGGGGAAAATTTCATTGCATGGAAAAAGGTTTATTTCATGAAGGACTTTCAGAACACACTGGTCCGCATTTGTGTTTTGCGCGGATGAAAATATCCTGTAAGCAGCCATACAACAACTAGCAATTCGTTAATAAAGCTCATATCGGTCTACCAGCTTTCGGATAATACTGGTTAAACGCAAAAAGTCAGAGAACAGAACATAAAACTATCTATTTATCACTCAGCTATGTCATAATATGAAGCATGACTATAATATTCCCAGATTACGACGGAAGAAGAGGAGCTTCAAAAATATTTTTGGATGCTCAGCCAGCAGAATTTTGACCTTTGCTTCGAAGATGGATAAACTGCTGTACCAGTGAATGATTAGGATTTTATTTTAGTTTCCGTTCACGTATAACTAATATTTTCCTCTAGTCCCTTGTATGATCTATTCACTGCCCTATTCTGTTGAGCCAAGCTATGTTTGATAAGTCTGATTGCTAATAAGGTATGGCAAGAATAGTAATACCATAATCAGCCAGTCTAGACCACAAATCCTATCATCTAAATACATGAAACGAAGGAAAAATGTTTGCCTACTTTTTGCATCAAAATTCCAGCATTTCGAGAATATTTGAGTTTTTTACTAGGCCATAAACTAAAGCTTATTGGCTTACTGGTGAGATAGTTGTAGCAGGTCGTATACTAAGAAAAAATTGTTAATGCAGCTTCTGAACAGCTGTAAGGTTTAGTTTGGGTTATTGACGCAAGACAAAATGCCAATTTATGTCTATGTAAAATGAAATACTTAAATTATGCTCTAAAGCAATCGCAGCCATAAGGAAAATGTTAAGGTGAGCACATCTTAAAATGCTGTCCATGAAGCATGTTTTTGCTTAAAAATGTACAACGAAAGATTTGTCGTCTAATTATATGTTATTAGAAAACTCAAAAATATTTCGTTGCTGATGTCTGACTTTCAGGATCTTTAATTGCCGTAATGAACCTCATTATTTATCTCTTACTCATCAATATCCAAATTATTTCCATACTTTGTTATTATTGTTGTTTTGTTTGCTGTTATTCATACTGCACAAGCAATTACTATAGTTCCAGTTGATAGTAATTCCTAACACCTCATCAGCCTTGCTGTGTCTTATTTTCTGTGCTGAACACCAAATATTTCATTTTCCGACAAGAAGAAAGATGGCTTTAAATATGATTCACTTACAACTTTGGGCAGTTTATCTAGTAAGATGAAGTCAGGTCTTACGTGCATCCGTCTTATACACATGTAAAAAGTTCTACTGAATACGTGTAAATTGCTTAATTACATTTTGAAATCTGACAGACATTCATTGTTGTAAAAGATGATTTTTTTAAATTGTTCTGCTTACCCTTTGGGGTTCTTTGTAAATTCTTTTTTAATGTAAAATTCTTTTCTTCTGTTTTATGTTTCGCCTCCGGCCTGTTGAAGGCCTTTAACCCTCTTGGATTGGCAGGGCCGGGTGGCTTGTAAATAAATAAAATACAGTTATTAGATATTACAATCTAAATTTTCATTTTGATTCGCAAGTTTTCTTTCTGGTCTCTTCTGAATTTTTTTTTAATTTAAGGAATTTCATGATATGAATTCCTACAGAATTTGGTTCATATTACAGAACGATGCTGCATTTCACCCTCCGCCTTACTTATTGAAGATATTCTGTCAACCAGCATGCATTCAGGGGAATCTCTTGTGTATCAGGAAAAGGAGTATACCCAAACAATGTCAGTCGTTCATAATAAAGTAATTGAGAGGGAGAATATCTGTCTCCTCGTCTGAAGCCCTTGTGTATTGCAGGTTTGATTATTTAATCGCCGTCTTTCTTTCTATATGCTGACATTCGTTGACAAAGCAATATAGACGAATATTTTTATCGTATCTTTGGGAATCTGCTATCATCGTAATGTATGAGTATTATTTAGGATATTCAGAAATTAGATTCTGTTGGCCAATAAAAAGGAGAACACAAAATAGAATGGAACAAAACACTTTATTGTTAACGGAAGTACCACTCTTAAAATAGTTAAACATCAATGTCGAAAATTCTCAGACATTTATCTTAACCTTCAGTCAGGCGCCTCTAATCTGTGAGATAAAGCACCCATAAATTTTTGTGCCTAAGTGCGGGTTTTGTTGAGAACGGTGTGGGACTTCTAGTACCTTCCTGGCTCCCTACCACTCACACTGGGGCATCGTAGGTTTTCTCTAGTGCTCTTTTGATGTACGTGAGGGCCATGTTAATCTAGTGGAAGAGTTGAGTCCGATTACTTTTGTATTTTTGATTTCCCAAATTTTCCTCTATATTTATTTTTATATGCCTGCAAAAATTCGTATACCTGTGTCCTAACCACTGATTTAATCATATTTATCGTTATTTGCAATATATTGTTTCAGAAATTTCGAATTATTTCAGGTCCTCAACAACAGTTGTCATTGCTAAGGAACCTTACACGAAAACAAGCGTCAACTCCCTCCAGAATTCCTGGATATTTTGTTAGTTGAAATTGCAGATAATAAAAAGTTGTTATTTAAAAACGCAAATATAGCTGTGTATAACCGAATAGTTCAGTTTGATAAGCTTTTTCTCAAACCTAAGTAAAAATTTAACTTTTAATCTCACAGATGAGTTGTGACCGAAAGTCTTAACGAGGAGCCATGTTATATCGCCATATCGAAAAATGATGCTGCATGTGATAATAATTCTAACTCTTCATTTTCTCAAAATAAAGCATTTCAAAATAAGTAGTCTGTTGTGCAGTGCAACTGTTATGTACGGAAGTATAGCTTACGATAGTGAATCCGCTATTTAGAAAATGGTAATGGCTCGAACTTCCATATAAATTCAAGTTCATTTATTTAATTATACTACTACTTATTGTCAAAGCATTTTCTATTACCAATGGCTATTGCTAGATTGTGTTAAAATTCATAAAAACCACAATGAAACAGACTTTTAAATTGTTTGCTAAAGATGTGCAAGGCAGATCTGTTATCCGCCATAATGTTTATAATACGTGCAGCCAGTTTAGAAATAATATAGTATTTCATTGTTTCCTTTTCCTGTTTTTAAATGTGGTCGATTAATTATGAAATGATAAAGAAGAACACAGATTTCCTTTCGGACAAATTGCAATTATTTTCCTGTTTTACGAATCACTAGCTTCTCTTTCCTTTTTTCTTTTTCGATGAATATTTACATAAAATTCCCGTTTGTAAAGTTCACTTTATTGTCAGTTCATTTAACACAATGTAGCATTATACTAACATTTCCCAATACAAAAGTATATAAATTTAATGAAACTTGCAGTTTGCCAGTGTTAAATACCAACGTGTCATAATCAATAAAAGGTAGTGGTGAATCGGGATGAAACACAATTCACCTGTGTTTGTACATACACAGAGAGTCCATTCTAATCTTTGGCTAGTAGCTAATATTTAAACTGTTAGAAATAGGCATATACTTCCGATGAAAAAATATTGTTTCTGACGTAGAGAATTATAGCTTACGTTGTTTTAGTCAATAAATATATTTCTGAAAAAATATCGATGTCTAAATTTTTATACAGTTCACAGGACCTATTAGTCATATTTAGTTAAATATTCTTAACACACCAACATTGTAAAGGAAAAAAAGTTCTATACTTCTGTGAATGTAACTGACAAAGTTACGAAGCTTTGTATATCCCTATCTTAGACAATTTCACTGGCCTCCTCGAGGATGGTCCGCCAATTAAAGTTCAGCTCTTCCTCAAGGAGTACGTTGATTGTCTTAAATTAATGAAATTCAAACCTTTTATCTCAATCATTTTTAGTCGCAGGTAGAACCTTTTTTGTTTAAACAGGTAGTGTATAATTAGAAATTGGTTTAATGCCTATTGGACCAGGATTAGAGTAAATACCCTTCTCAATGCTTAAGTATAGCCGGAAGTTTGTTCTTATTGAATTACAAAAAAACACCAAAGAGACTATCATTCATTAATTAATGATGTTTGCTTCAGGTTCGGAATTCAATAATAGGTTAATTGAAATTTCAGAAATCTAAATGTGTGTGATGCATGCAACATGTGTCTTTGGTATCGATAAAAACATATTCTAATATCTCCTAAATAGTAAGTATTTTTTATGAATCCTGCTTGTCATCATTATTTTTTAACATCTTGATAATTATCATTTTGAAACGGAAAATATATTTTTTTAGCCACAAATTCTTTTATATTGATTCATACATATTTTTACTTGAAGTTCTTCATCAAGTTGATTCCAAAAAATTTGTTCTTATTAATTATAAGAACTTTTGGAAAATATCTAGTTTATTTATTGATTCTTTTAATATGTTATTTATTATTTATTTATTCTTTTAATATGCTTATAAAATATAGGATATATACAACTATATAATACTAAACTAAAAAGTCATTATTTGAACAATACAACCAAATTTAAAACAAAATCTAAAGAATTGAAAATACTATAGATACCATGAACAAAAAATTAAGGATAAGCATTTATCAAGTCAACAAGTAAAAAAACTCTGTTGTTATTAAAAGTATTGAAAAAGTCAATCCAAGTATATGGAGTTTTCAACAATTAATATAGCAGCTTGGCTGTGAACAAGCTTTAGCCAGGTAAACAGGTAAAATTAACTTTGCCGTACAAACCATCCCTGTTGCTAAAGTTGTTGAAAAAACAAACAGGGTAATTTACTCTAAAATGACAGAATTTAGAAAGAAAAGTAATACTCTAACCTTAACAAGTAAAACATAACTATATGTGTGTATATATATATATATATATATATATATATATAGTAACAAAAGAAAGCAAAACCATGTCATAAAAGAAAACCAAATACAACAACAAAAAAAAAGAAAAGAAAAGGAACAAAAGAACAAAACGGCAACGTCCGGGACGCGTCATCAGCAAGGGAAATCCCGAACGGGCGTATATATAAATAAATTCGGTGTTTTTTTGGTTTTCTTTTATGACATGGTTTTGTTTTCTTTTGTTAATATTTCTCACTTTTCGATCGAATCGAATTTCGGATTAAATTTCTCATCTTGTTGAAATTCAATTTTTTCAGTCATTACCTGAAGATTTAAAATTCTCTAGTCCTCAAATTTACTTTCCTCAGTTCATTATGCAATCAAAAATAAAATGTGATTATAAACTATTTTGAAGTTAGTTCAGTTATTTAAGATTCTCATTTTTATAAAAACGAAATTATAGTTATTAGAGAATAAATATCAGAAACTTCAGTAAAATATGAAATTCAAAATTTGTGTCTCATTTGTTTATAAAGTATGTTTTAGAAACAAATAGTAATGTCAAATGCTGAATTTTTTTAAGATTAGAAAATTCTCTACTTAAAATTCCACATACAATTTCGAAACGCTGTAATTTAAAAGTTTATAATTAAAAAAACATATGTATAAGGATTCGCGTTTCATTTTAAAGAATTTTAAATAGATCTATAACATTCTCATATAATATTTTAGGTTTCAGCATTCACTTCACTTCTTTTTTCATTATTCTTAAATTCAATTTTTTTCATTAATTGCTTGAAGTTTTAAGAATTCTTTAGTTTTTCAAATTAGATTTTTCAGTTCATAGGGTAAATAAAAAATATAATTATGAAATGTTATTAAGTTAACTTCGTTGTTTAAAATGATATATTCTCATCTAAAACATTAAAAAAGCAAAAGCGAAAATAAAATCATGAGAAAGTAAATACGAAAAAGTTCAGTAAATATAAAATTCGAATGATGTCTCTCATTTGCATATGAAATATGCCCGTTATTTGAATAAGGAATCTGTCTGCTCCAATTAAGCGAAGAATTGCTTTTTTTCCCTTTCAAGGGGGAAAAAATATGATTTTTATCTGAAGTGTAAGATGAAAAGATAAAAAAAAATGATGGTAGATTCTTAAAATTTATTCTTGTTCAATTTATTCCAGAAAATATCCATTGCATTATTTGAAACTTCCCTTTTATTATTCAAGCTATTCATTATTCTTCTTTAACTTGTCATTCTAATCAAACCCATTTTTGCGAATTGCTCTCTTCTCTCTAATGCATTTTTTACCCTCCAAGAAAAATACATTTTCTTATTCATCCAACGTTGCCTCTATTCATCGCGCTAAAAAATGGGTTTGATTAGGAAAAAAAAATTGGAAAATCTTCTAACATATACGTATTTTAGTAATTTTTGCAGACATAAATAATCAAATATATACCTGTCTAAGCCATTTGTGTTCTTTATGCGCGATATGAGAGTAGATATTTTCTTTTAGATGTGCCCTTTTTAAGAGCAAAAAATATTTCTTCAGAGCTGAATGCACTAAATAAAGGGCAGTATATATTTGAATAAAAATCGGTAAAAGAGAAGGAATGTTTTCTGAGAATAGGACTTTTAAAATATGTCTATGTAGAATATTTAAAATATATTTAAAGTTAAATGTATCAATATTTTGACACTAAATAAGTGAAGAATTTTATTTTTGCAGGTGGAATGTATCTAAGTTTTCAATGTTATAAATATTTTCCCTTCTGAGCATATAAATAAATCTTTGGAATTTACTCTGAGAAGAAATATATTGGTATTAAATTTTTGATTAGGAAGGTATTATATGAAAGAACAGAACCACCACTCACAATTAAATAAGTCTAAATATTTTTTACTGTTATTTACTACTAATAATAATCTTCTTATTTGAAAAGTCATCATTATATTTGCATCTAGTCTATGTGTAATAAAGATTTAAATATGGGAAAACGTCTGGAAATTAGAAGGCGTTTTCAGTAATATTTTATTTGAAAACAAAAATTTGAGCAATAACTTACCTTATTCATACTCATTAAATTTGGAACAAAATACATAAAATTTAAGTTTAAAGAACGAAACACCTCACAAATATCTCATAATTAAATTTATTTTCAAAGTTTTCATTAAAGAGGAAATACATTCTTAAAATTGCTTTTCAGAATTTAAAACTCGACAAACATTTGAAAAATTATGTTTTCTAATAATTATAAGATTAATTGACGTAATTGTTTTGTTTGCCATACAACACAATCCATGTTAAAAGAGCTTTTAACATTTTAACCCCGCTATCTTCAGTTATCGTCACAATCTGACAAATCACCTTCATTGTGATGCGGCAAAAAGTGGATCACGGGATTGGAAGAACAATGGACAACAGTTGATCAAGTCACTCTGAATTCGGGAGACAAGAAGCCGTTTTTCATTCCTATTTCCTCCGTTTGTTCGAAACTTTGTTTGTTAGCATCTGGACAGAAATGTTTAATCAAAAACCGTGAATTTAAGTGATTGTGGGTGGAGAGTCACGAAATGGGGCTTCTTGGAGTCGTTCTAGGGATGTATTGTTTTGTAGAAACTTTAAATGGGCTTTCCAGAACTAATTTGTTTGTTCTAGTTATTAAATATCTGTACCAATAAAGTAAAATCCAGCTAATCCGGACTAGATGGGACTGGAACTTGTCCAGATTGAATGGAATTCACCTTGAAATGCAGGTAATACGAGTTTTAGGTGGTTAAAACTATAAAAATGGGGTTTTTTTTAACTTTTTGACTACGGTGACTTAAGACAGAAGAACTCCGTTGAATGCGGAGAGCGAAATTCTCAAAGGTATTTGGTACAGCAGTTGTACCGACCCACATTCAAAGTTAAAAAAATTTCTGTTAGAACAGTTAACACCTACAATTTTTCCTACAGCTTAGTTATAGTTTTATTGCTACTATGCACGAACTATTTGCACATACGTAAAATTCAAAATTTATGGAGTAAAAAGTGTAGTAAAAAGATAACCATATAACATTACTGTTAGTTAAGGATTTGAATAAAGAAAGAAACGTTGAGTTTTGAGGAGCACTATAAAATAATACTACAGTACTATACTAAAAACAAGAATCCCGTCCGGATTAACCAGATGTCTGGACAAGCGGGTTCCGAATTAGCGGGTGTCTACTGTATATTTTATTTAATGAATTGTTCGTATTACGAGTATAAAATTACTATATTTAATAAGGATTTAAAGAATTAAGGGAAAATCATATTTAAAGGTTCATTCCCTTATTTTGTATGGATGTTATGTTTAGTAAGTGCAAAATTCCTGAAATTCAAATAAAAATGCATTAAAGGTAGAGTGAAATGTATTTTTGTGCTGAAAAAAGGCTGGTGGAAATTTGTTAAAAACATAAATAAGTACAGATATTTGGTTTTTTCAAAAAACTCGCATTATATGAAGTTAATTAAAGTAATTTTTAATGTTAAGTGGTGCACATAAAGTTATTTAAATATTTCTATTAGATTTTTATGATCGCGATTTTGGAACACATGTAAGGAAAAAGTGTGAGCGGAAAATTTCCCTAAATGAATGGGTAAATAATTTTAAAATATTTTTTATTATATATTCTTGTGTGATATATAATAATTTCTATTAAAAGTTTTCAGATTACAGATATAAAATATCATGATGTGAGGGATCTTAAGCCGTTGACTCTAATTTCCCAAGACGCACAACATATTATACAGTAATTTCACGATATTAAAAAAAATGTTAGAAACATTGAACAACATTGTAAAAACATTGTATTATTTTAATATACTCTTTTCTGTTAGAATTATTAGTAGACTGTATAATCCTGATTTGCGCACATGATGTACTATTTGCAATAATTTTTCTTCACGGTACAGGTATAAGGACAATGCTTGTTTGTAAAAATTATGTTGATTGAGTTATAGATATGAGCGTAAAATTAAGTAAAATCCCGTAAATAAGGTTACGCAGTTAATTAACCCTCTGACTGCCGAATTTTTTAAATTTCTATTTAGATGCAAACTATGAAAACATGTTCATATACCGTTGCGTTAAGCGAATTGTTATTTACACGCAAGGCTTTATTCTTATAATATGATTCAACTTTTAAAAAGTACTAAGTAAACCCATTCGCGGAAGGCAGCAGAAAATGGACTTTCTTCCAATCCGCGGAAATCACGGGCTAAGCAGTCAAAAGATTAAGTAATATATTATTACGCAACTAGTGTTGAACACAAATAGTTCGTAAAAATATCAGAAAAAGTTCAAGGATGTGCTGAAAAGTAATTTATTGTAACAATTCGAATCCTCTTTTTAAAGTTTCCTGTACACGAAGAATAGAAATGAGAGAAATAGTTGATCAAGTGATTTTTTTTTGGGGGGGGAGGGAATACAAAATGCAGTTTCTTTAGATTTTATAGGTTATTCCTCTAGTTTTAAATATACATAGAATGATCACGGTAATTAGTGGAGTATGGACTTAAGCTGTATTAATCAAATTCAATGTCTCAATGGGTCTATTTCTTTATCCAACCGAAACTGATATAATAAGAGGCAGAAATGATAAAAGAAAAAAAAATATTTTTGCACGTGCCATAAAACAAGCAAGATATATTTACGATTCTTTTACTTCTTTATGAAAATTTATTTAAATAAATTTATAAATAATTTGTCAGTCCATATATAATAAATATATATTTGAGTTCCAATAAAATAAAGAGACACCCAGGCCTTTAAAATATTGTACTTTTTGTCGTAATATAAATAATTTATGTAATTAAATAGAGTATCTCTTATTACGAATTTAAAAAGCCAATTCAGAATTAAAGTTACTCAGTTTATTTTGTATTGCAATAGGATCTAGTTAGTATTTTCTATGTCTCTTATGCAAGAACTTAAAGTAATTATATATTCTGCTCCAAACAAGTCATTAATTACCAATTAAATATCAAATAAAATCTAATTCTTAATAATAGCAAGTTTTTCTTTAAAACATATAATTAAGAGTCGGTAGGCAGCCATATAGAGTTGTTATTTAAAATAAAAACTCTACGATAGTACCTTATTTGAGAAACAATGTATTGCTTAATCTTCTAATTATTCTAGTTATATAAGACATTTAAATAGCTTTCGAATTACAATTAGCATTCCAATGAATCTTAAAATCATTGTGCATCTAAGTAATGACAAGAAAGAACCAGTAAAAAAAGAGAAAACTGATAATAAGAATTCAGTCTAATTGACAAAGGAATCCATTTGCTCGATCATGAACAACAAGGTACCTAGACAGGAAATCCAAATCATAATAATTTTCTTTATAAAGCATGCAAAAATTATCTAAGCTGGAACAAAAAAGGGAGAAGATAACTTAAAAATAAATTATATCAGGTAATAACAAAGATAATAAGTTCAGAAATATAGAAAAGGATAAATCAGGTTCTTCACTATAGTTTATGTATATTCTCTGGAAATCAGAAAATAAATCTTTCTTTGAAATTAAATGCCATTTTTTAATTCTATCTAAATTTGTGTGATTGTGATGCATACACATGCAGGGTGTCCAAGAATTGTTAGACTCATTTTCAGAAATTAAAAAAGAAACTAATAATGCTACAACTACGGGTTTTTTAAAAAGGAGAGCGAATTTAATTTTTTTTCAGATAGGTAACGCGTCGTTACGGTGGACGTAAATTACTGGACATCTCCCATATTTGAGAGCCATTATTTGCGAAACTATTAAAGCTAAAAGAAAAATAAAAGCTTGTATTTGTATGGAATGTTACGCTCTTCAATTTGTTAAATCAATTAGAATTCTGAAACTGAATAGTTTCAAGAAAAACTAAGAAAGGAAACCATAACACGCGCATCGGCTTCTTCTGATCGGTAGCCACTGCGTATGGAGAAGCGTACGTCTCGCTGTAGCAAATTTAGAGCGTCGTAGTGGTATGATACCTATCTGAAAATAACTTTTTTATTTCCTCTCTCATTTAAAAAAACTGCAATTGTAACATTTTTAGTTTTTTAAAATTAATTTTTGAAATGGGTGCAACAATTCTCGGACACCCTGTATATCTTCAAAGGATGCTTATGTAATAGTTTCTTATTATAAAATATATACACTAATGAAGAAAAGCATTTCAAAATTTGTAAAATACGGAAAATGTGGAATTAATTTGAAAATAAGGATTCAAAATCTGTTATGGAGAATCGTGGGACGAATAATCGTAGGCACTCACATTTTACAGTGAAGATTTTGTCACGAGAGCATTTAGGGGACCCACCAGAAATTGATGAAGACGAAAAGAGATTTCGTCTTACTCCGCTTCATAGAAAGCTGATAATGATTTGAAAATTTCATCAATGGTTTTTGTTCCTCATGCATATTACTTACAAGCATTTTCGTAAAAATAACATGTATATTCGTGAATATATAAAGGTTTCTCTAAAAAATACCAAATTTAACCGCATGTTCTTTGCTTATAACATGCAGAGTTTTCAACTAATTCATGCAAAACTTATAGGATGCATGAAAATATAATAGCAAAGCATTGTATTAAATTTGAAGTAAATCTCTTGAATATTCAAGGAAATATAAGTATTTGTAGTAAATAATTTTTACTGCACATGCGCAAAGCATAGTGTAATTAATTTTCATAACTTTGAAATCAAATACCTAAGGAAGCTTATATAAAAATTCCAGCTGAATTCCATTAAAATTAAGAAATATGTCGGCATTTCAGCAAGCAGAATTTCTGTTGTTCTCTATGAGAAACAAAATGCTGAATATTTTTCTACGAACTGATATTTTTTAAATTGAATTTGAGTAGTAATTTTCAAATTGCAATTTTTATTATGAATTTAATTTATATGTACAAATGGGTACTCAGGAAATTCAACGTTCATAAACATGAAAAGAAACCCGTAAAAATTTTTTGAAAATTAACAATCCAGCTTTATTTTAGGAGTAAGTTTCAACAATTATTCTTTATCACTGTCAGTACCATTATATTTCTACCTGCACAGAAGAATTTAGGAAGAACGATGATGATTACCAAATTTCAAGGCAAGACCCGGCTGTGTGTCAAATGTTCTGGCCAGTACCCCAAAGAGAAGTCTAATATTTGACACTCAGGAGCATCTTTTATTTCCATTTGGATAAATGCTGTCCTGCTAAATTCTTCTGTGTAAGCTGATACTTCCAGAATGAGCAGAAACATTTTGTTACAGAGAGTGATAACGAAGAACTACTGTAAAGTAACAACCAAATAAATCTAAATGGTAACATTTTATACTGTTTATAAAGTTCTTCTTTACCTGAATTGCCTCACAGGCCCCATTATCCTTAACTAATGAACTAATCAACAATGACATCGTTGTCAGGTCCCAAGATAGCGTTGTTCGATTAATCGAGTTCCACTGACAATTGTTTTTAGATAGCAAATGTACATCAAGGTTTCATAACTAAAATTAAGCAATACAATATCTTCGCAAAATATCGAACTGTCTTCAAAGGGTTCTGGTGGTTCTTGGTTAGAGAGAAAGGTAACATTAAATTCTCCCTACATTCACCAAGACCACAGGTTTCTTTCTATGGGACAGTTCAAACATAATTTCCATATCTCCAGACCATTTACAATCGGTGAATTGAGGGTAACTATTGCGGGATAATTTGTCGAACTACGAATTACCAAACAAATGCTTCTTGGTGTCTGCAATGTCTTCAGTCTGTTTTAAAAGTAATGTCTAGCCAACAACGACAAAAAATCTGAACACTTTTGATAACAAAGAAGATATTACATTTTATTAAGAAAATGAGTTTTAAAACTTTTATGTATGTTATTAATTGCTTACTTAATACTTGTTTAGATTTCCATACAATTCTGGTCACCCTGTATATATACACGTGATATACAGGGCGTCCAAACTTATCGTGGTCCAATAGCTAATTTCTAAACCGTTAGAGATAGACATATAGTTCCAATCGCAAAAATGCTTTAAATAAAGGAAATACTTATATTTTATGTTTTTTGACTCATAAAATATATTTCTGAAAAATTTAAAAATTCTAACTTTTTATACGGTCCCCGGTTCTATCAATCATATTTAGTAAAATATTTCTGAGACTCTAACATCTTAAAGAAAAAAAATCCCATCTTCTGCGACTAACTAAAACTGAGCGAGTTATGGAGCTTTGAATTTCATGATTTTTAACCAATCAGAGGGATGGTCGAGCAAGTGCTGCGGATTGACTCATGGATCGTCTTCAAGACGACTATTGAAATGCTGTAAAGTGGTCTAAGTCAGTGATATTCAAAGTTCCATAACTCGAACAGTTTTAACCACAGAAGAGTGGGACTTTTTTTTGTTTAAAATTATAGAGTGACGAACATATTTTCCTAAATATGACTGGAGGGCCGTATAAAACGTTAGAATTCGTAACTTTTCAGAAATAAACTTATTGACCCATAAAACGTAAATTATAATTTCCCCCCTCATTTAAAGCATTTTTACAATTGAAACTATATATCCATCTCTGACGGTTTAGAAATTAGCTATTGGACCACGATAAGTGTGAACACACTGTATATATTTTTTAGATTAGGGTCTTTGCACTAGCATGCCATTTAGAAGTGACATTGGCGCTTGAAATACTCCTTGTAGTTTTAAATCATAAGCATATGGCAAAGACAAGACCTGAGCCAGTACACTCAATCTTTCCATACTTCTGGGTCAAACCAACGGGTGAACGTTTGACCCTCGATATCAGATTTAGCGTTCACTAGGCTCACCGCTTACATAATGGATCTTGGGTGGATCAGGATTTCGAACCAGAAACCGTCAGATCTAGAACTCTTTCCTCTATCACTAGGCCTTCGCGCCCCTAACGGTTTTATAGAGGATTAATTCAGAAATTCTTTTAATTGTCATTTCACTAACATAATCAAACATATAGCTTAATTCAGACATTATGGTATACCAATCTGAGTCAAGATATGATATTATATTGAAGGAGTTATATCTTATTGCAACCAAGAAGATAAAAGAAAAAGCACAATAATCAGCAGAGTATGTCCTTAGAAGGTCTGAAACGATTTCGGCAAATAATCGATAACTTCGTCATTTTTAGCGATGGTAAATACAAAAACAGAATCGAATTTATATCAAACATTAATTAGCACAGTCAATCGAAGTTATTAATACACATTAATATTATTAGTAGCTTAAATTATACATGAAACATATACATATATAATACACACAATACATTAAACATGTATATGTATAGCGACTGAAGACCGCAGTGATAAGCTCTCGACTTCTGGGCCAAAGTGTTCCAGATTCGAAAATCGATTTCACAAAATGTACACTGTAAATTTGAGTCTCCTTCACGTTACACATGACGTCGAAGGTCAAACATTCTCCCTTTAGTATGGTGTGGAAATTTCGGCGGGGATAGTAGCTCAGGTATTATGCTCGTCATCTGACAACTGTTCAAAACTAAGAGGGTTGTCCCAAAATAGCCTTCGTGTTGCTTCAAGACTGGATGATAATAAAACTAAAGTCACATTTAAAGAAGATCAGTAAATGTTGAGAGAAATATTTTTATTCTAAAATTCGTTATTTCATTTTCATCAACAGAAGATTAAAATAAAATGTTTTCAGATCTCTCTTTATAAAGAAAAAGTGTACAACATATTAACTTCATTTTCTATCAACATCAGAAGGATATCTTCTTCTGTCATACTAAATATACGCACTCCAAGTATTCAAGACCCATGCTATAATCCTAATAAATGAATTCACGCTAATACTCATCTTCCAAAATAATGGCATAATATTTTCACGTTTAGAAAAATTGCTACTGAAAGAAGTAAATACGATGTTTACCGAAAACTTTTTCACTCTACATTAAGACAGATCGATGTTTGCCTCCATTACTTTACGTCCTTACTTTGAGCTTAAAATAGAGTTTGGAACTTTGAGTTTAAAATAAGACTTAGATCATTATTTTTGATTTGTGGTTATGCACTTTCTGCATAAAAAAGTAGGAAAAACTCTTACATCAAATTAGATTAGACACTTTGTCAAGTAGAATATGTTGTCCTGACCTAACGTTTGAAGTTGCAAGAAAGGCTTTTTATGTTGAGAATGATTGGTGTTCTTGATAAAAATTTTTCATGGTATGCTGGAAACATTTCGGTAAAATAATGTTATTGAAAGAGGAGAAATATGTAATTTTTGTGCCTTTAAATATATATGAAAATGCATTTATCAATATTTTAAAAATATGCGTATATTTGAGCTTCAATTATTGAAGTTTTTTTCTTTCCTGGAGTTTTGACCTTCTTACTCATGATAGAATAAAGTTATTTGAAACGAAATGAGAGTGCACTCGAAGTATTTTTATCTCACAAGAAATGTCAATCTATAATGAATATCATTTTTTAAAAAAAATGTAGTAAAAAAAGTGTAAATTGTTTTTTAAATGTAGTACTGTGGTATCGTGTCATTTTCTTTCTTCAAGATACATTGCATACTTCGTATACGAGGAAGTACAATAATTTACTAAAAGGGCATCTACACTGCGCAGAAGATAAATATTACTAAAATTCTTCTTAATAACATTTCATCACTTTATAATCACATAGATCTTAAAATCCATTATTTTGTGTTTCATGCTTCAAACTTTCCCTCCTAGGTTTTGATCCGGACATACCTGGCTATCCTCGCTACAGTATGATAGTCGACGAAAGAAGGGGAGTGTATAATTTACGCTTGAGAGGCGTTCAGCTGGACGACGAGGGAGAATATCAGTGTCAAGTAAGTCACTACTTCTCTTTGAAACATGAATCATTATGATCGATGTGTGTTATGAAAGCACTTTTCCAAAAGTAATTTATGCCAGGATTTCCGAGGTTCCTTTCAACTTTCCTGAGTGACACATTCCTACCCACAAGAATGAATTAAATGGATTAGGTTGAAACAAACTTCTCCTCCAAGTTTCTTTATAGTGGCAAGACGTCAGTTTGTTATTCACTAAATCGGCTGGATATGTGTTGTTGAAATAGTTGGAACATTCGTCGGCATTTAAACTGACTGATTAGTTCCAGTGTTTCAAGAACTTGTCTATAATATCTTAGAAACATTTGTTTCTGAAACAAATGTTATTTCACTCAATTTCGATTTGAACTTCTTGATATATGTATTCCAAAGCTACATTTTGTTCGCATTATTTTAGAATAAATTAGAACTTTCTGTTACAGCAAAGCAACTAATGATACTAACTACATATAACCAACAAGCTTCTAAATTTCAAATGAAATCGTGACATTAAATTATTTTTCCACAAACTTCTGTTAAAGTTTCGAGATGTATCATTAATTCATTTAGAAGAATTTTCAAACATTCCTTTAAACGAGAAATTTGACGATCAGAGTAAATTTGTGGTCTTTATAAAAGTACATACGAATCACAATGAATTTTAAAAAAACCGACAAATGGGAGGAAGCCAAATTCGATAGATTATATCTCTGAAACAATGCAATTCACAAACTCAATTTTTTTTTCTAGAAAATTATGTGTTATTTTTCTTATAAAAGACACGTTTTTAAACCTTTAAATTGCTATGTATTTCTTTGATAGAGTATTAAAATGTGGGTATAATTTTTGGTGAAAAATGAGATAGTCACCTTCAGCGCATGATTGCAGATAAAACATTTGTCTAAGCACAATAGTTTGGTTCTCTATGTAATCCATACAATCTGTTTAAGAAACTGAAGCTCAATTTATTAACATTTAAATCTAATTTCTATTTTATATACCAATTTAAAATAAAAATGTTAAAAATTGTTAAAAATTATACTTTTCTAACTCTTCCAAAAACTTCTTTGGAGAAAATATGCAGAAAATGTGGTTCAATTTCTAGAAAATATCACAATACATATTCAGTGAAAACTTTATGTAAAAATATTCAATAGGTCTTGAGATATCTTTCGCAATATAAAAAGAACATATTTTGAGATATAGAGCTTAGAAGATATTGCCACATTCCATGTTTACGTTGAATAGCTGATACATTTTCCTTCATAACTTTCATAAATATTGGAATTTTTTAACGCAAATTGTTTTAAATTGTTCAGAAAAGACAGGGGAATAATATATATATATATTTCTATATATTTTTCATACTGTCCTATGTCCCCTCAAAACATAGCATGGCTTGTTACGGAACATGACTTGAAGGGAAAATATTTTGAGTTTTATTCTATAGCTGTGCTCTTAACCCTCTGACTGTATATTTTTTAAATCACCAATTAGATGCAACGTTTGCAAACATGTTTAAATACCGTTCAACCAAGCGAGTTGTTATTTATATACAAAACTTTATTAGTATAATATGATCAAACGCTATAAAAGTAATAAGTAAACACATTAGCCTGTGAAAATCACAGGATGCAGTAGAAAATCTATAGATACGCAGTCAGAAGGTTAACCAACATTATTCTAAAACTTGTTGATCAATGTGTGCTTCACTAAAGAATGGATCGCCGGATATTTCCCCCTAGTCCAGTCAACGAAGGAAAAATAGAAAAAAAATGGTGTAGTTTTGAAATTTGGCGCAGATGTTGGGGTTAGTGTTCTAAACGACATACTAAAAGTCCCCACCTGTGGGGGTGATGGGGGGTACAGGGGGAGTTTAAAGGGGGCGTTTTCAGTTTTTCTTAAATATCTCGAATACTACAGGTTCTATCAGAAAACACTCAATTACAAAATTAAACTACTTGAAAATTCCAATAAGAAAAATTATACATTGTTTTTGTAGCATCAATAGTTTAGTAGATACAGGGGGATTTAAAAGTAACATTTCTAAAATTCCTTATTCTAATGGTAAAATCGATTAAACGTGCTGAATCAGCAACCCTCAAAAACCCCTCATGCCTATATAATGATTATACAAGGGTAGTATTGTATGTGCGAGAGTGGGGGGGAGTGACAAACCAAATTGATGAACAATTATGCTCCCTTCATCCCCTCACATCCGTTCCCCTTCACAAGTTTCCTTATACTCGTAGTTCGGCCAACGAATTGTAAATTTTTAAAAAAGTTGTAGTTTTGAGATTCGAAATTCGGCACAGTTACTGGGAAGAGTGCCCTAAACGACATACTAAAAGTCCCCTCTGGTGGAGGATGCTCAGGGGGTAGAGGGGGATTGAAAGGGGGGAGTTCTCAGTTTTACTTAAATATCTCGAAAACTATGGATCCTAGCGAAAAATACTTAATTATAAAGTTAAACTGCATTAAATTTCCTGTAAAAGTAGTCCTAATTTTATTTTGGTGAATGAAAGTTTAGAAGATAAAGGGGAGTTTAAAAGTGAATATTTCAATATTTCATTCCTTATTGTAATGGTAAAATCAATTAAAAGTGCTGAAGTAATAACCCTCAGAAAGACCTCATGCCTATACAATAATTATATGAGGGTAGTATTGTATGTGTCGACAGTAGTGGCGGTATCAGCAGGGGGGGGCGACAAACCTATTTGATGAACAGTCGTGCTCCCTCCCTCTCTTCATATCCATTCTCCTCCACTAGATCCCTTCTACTCAGTCTTTTGGTTCTGTTAAAGCTCCAAATGAGTGCATTTAGACAGCGTAATCTAAATCTGCATATATATGTTGAGTTTAATTTAAAAGCTCGCAACCAGTCTGTCACAGTTCGGCAGAAACAAATTCTTGCCATTGAAGAAATAAGACCAGGCATGTTCAATTGCTAACTCAGAAAATGGCTGCTAAAGGAACTGAAACGAGAGTCACACACAGGGGGATGCTGATACTTATATTGTGAGATCGGGCTAGAGAAAACAACTTCTCATCCCAAGGAAAAGACATAGACCTAGTCGTGTTACTGATTGCTTTGGCACCAATAGAAAGTAATATTTATTTCATGAAGGCTGGCAAGGCAAAAGTTGAAGCTAAATGATTTTTAACAAGAAAGCTGCAGAAAGAACTTTCTTTTGCCCAAATAATCCTCCTTCTCCACGCATTCTGTTTCTGCGACACTACACCAGATATTTATAGAAAAAGCAAAGCACTATAGTTACATTCTTAAAAAATCAACTGAGCCAGATGAAAAGCTTGCTGACATCTTTATAACCCCTCATCAACACCAGATACTATCTCACAAGTCGGTGAGAAGATGTTCCTAGTACAAAGCAGTAGCTGATGAACATAATTTGAATAACGGTAGTTATGCAGCATTTCTCAAATGATCAACCAAGATCAAAGCTGCTCTTTCCTCAATTCCTCCAACCAAAGGAGCAGCGAACCAACACACGTTTAGCAATGTGTTTCTGTTTGGCACCTTTAATGGTATCTGTACCAAAGATGCATCTCTAGAAGAAGAGGAGGCGTTATATATATATATATATATATATATATATATATATATATATATATATATAATGTATCCGTTGTAGTAGTCGTTAAGTGAAAAACAGGCCGAGTTATTAACTAATTCCTTTTCATTACCAGAGAGTGACAGAATGTATGTACATCTTGGCTTAAGTTATCAAGCTATAAAACAGAAGAAAATCCCTGCTTTTTCTCAGGTAGGGATTTAACAGATAGACATGTGATCAAAGTGAAGGGAATAATAGCTATTTTTACTGTATTATGTAAGTATTTTAGGGGAAAATGTCTAGCGCCAAGGAGACGCGTCATGATATTCGGTGGGCACGTGAAAGCGATTAAAATATTCTTTTAGTAATAAATATGCCAAAACGAGAGATTTAATATACCTCCAGAGGGGGAAGTAGAACGAAACTGGAGTTAAAGAAAAGTGATTTTGGAATACATTAAGACTTTAAAATATATAATATTAGAATTTGAAATAAGATTTAGTGAGATTGTTACATATATATATATATATATAATGTTACAGAAAGATATAATATGTTATTTATATATTGTAACTGATAGCCGAAATTTTTTTTATAAAAATAAAACTAACATTTTTAACCACTTATTGTAATTAAAGTTACTAAGTAAATTACTACTATAATATTCTAAACTATTCATCCTAAAATCATTGTGTAGGACTATTTTTGTAGTAAATTTAATTTAGTTTAATTTTATACTCAAGTTTTTTTAGCTAGGATTCATAGTTTTCGATATTTACGAAAAACTAAGAAATGGCCCATTTCAACCACCCTGTACCCCCACAGCACCCTCCACCAGCGGGGACTTTTAGTATATCGTTTAGGGCATTCTCCCCAACAAATGTGCCGAATTCCGAATTTCAAAATTACATCTTTGTTTTCAATTTACAATTCGTTGACTGGACTAAGGAAATTTGTGAAGTGGAACGGATGTGAAGGGAGGAAAGGAGCATAATTGTTCATTTTCAAGCAGTAATAGTATCGCATGGAAAGCAACCTCTAACTTTGAATTATAATTATTTGCCGAGTACTACACTTGAGGAGACTCTCCTTCCTCGTACTTCAACACCACACTTGCAGTGAAATCTTTATGCTGAATAGATTAAATGTTTCTGCACATTCAATGACGGTGTATCATTGGTAGAATCGGACATTGAATCCTCAACTATAGTGTGTACAAGGCTGCTACTGAAAACAGCCTACGGAGGCCTTCGAAAAATGTATAACAATAAAAACTCAGTATTCTTTTACTTTCACTTTTATTCCATAAAAGTTCAGTTTTACAAATGAAATCCAGCGCCATGTCCATTTTGTTGAACATATCAGTTTTCCACTTCGGTTCCAGAAAAATATGCTGCTAGAGATTTGGCTCATTTCAGTTATCAAGGTGTAAATAATTCAACAGAATTCGAAATACAGATTTAGTTCAAGGAAAGAAATATCCATACTTTCTTCGATAATAATATCTAAGAATATTATCATAGAAAATATGGATAACAGATTTGAACTGAATTTTACAAGCGATAGTTGTAATTGATGGGTTTTGCTACCAGACACGCAATTTAGTGTTGCGTGTTCGAAACTCAGATTTCCAAGACAGTTCTGTAAACTGGAAAACTAGCATGCAACTCCACGATTAGTTAAAGAATAGTTATTTGAATAATCTGCGCATGATACCCTTGTCTATTTCTTCATTTTATAACCTGAGACATTAGTCTTTTAAAATTGTTGTTTATTATGACTACTTTATAAATTATTCACCGGATAATGTTTTCACATCGAACTTAATGCATTCTATACTTTTTGAAGCACTGCGCTGATTCTTGTTAAGAACTTAAAGTATAAAATTTTCTGTAATCAAACAGATTAATTTATTCAACAAAATAATGCTTTAAATTGTATGTTATAAATTTGAAAAATTATGAAACATGCAATGAAATTTATTATAAGTGCAAAAATGTATTTAAATATAATTTGGCTTCCTTAATATCTTTGAAAGAAAGTATATTTTTAAGTAGCGTACTTTTTCTAAATTACATTAGAAATTTCAAAATTTATTATGATAGGATTTCTGTCAACTACAACTTCTGGTTCACGTATCACTCGCATACTATGAAGTGCAAGTCTAAAGAGTGAGGAATGTTGATCTCTTTAAAAAAAAACTGAATATATTCATTAGAAATAAATTATTTCTAGAATCTGTTGAATTCATATTTACTTAAAATGATTTAGTATAAGATACATACAAAGATAATCAAGCAGCTGGAAGAACATGGGAAAAATATTGATAGCTACTACATTTTAATTTTAATATATTTCATAATTCATTACTATACATATTTTGAAATCTATCATATTTTGTAATTACATATTTATAAAATTCCTTACCAAATTGCGCCTTTTACATTATTATCTTTTGGGGAAGTTATTTTATAAACCAGTAATTGAATTCTAAATATTTTAAGACGTTGTACTATCTTACGGAACAGACAACTGATCAAAATTTTAAAACCCTTGTACTTCAGTACTTCAGGAAATAATAAAAATCGATTAAATCTTCTTCTTATTAACATAAAATTAACAAGCATGAAACCTGTGTTACAAATTAAATAGAAACATGAAAAATTATTGCTAAGAAATGGCTTGTGAACGTTTAATATTCTTTAAAATATGTCATCGTATTGCAAATAGAATTCTTTTTCACAATCAAAGACATTTCAATTCATAACACATCATAAATAAAATATTCATTCCGATTCTTTCCTAAAGTATTTTATGGGCAAAGAAACATAAACTGATTTTTTTGCACTCTTGCTAGCACATAACTTATTTAAAGCTCGCATTTAGAAGACAATGAATGCTCCATATAAAGGTGAGATGAAAGCTGTCTTAAGGAATGCATAGCAGACCAAAATTTCTAAATTCCTATACTTTAGGAGGCGAGTGAAAATTAAATTATAAAATCAATTTTTAAAAACATAAAATTTCCAAACATGAAACATATATTGCAAATTAAATAAAAGAGTCAAAAACTTATTTCGAAGATATTGCTTCTCAATTTTTAAAATATTTAAATTATATAATTATATTGCATATAGAATATTTTTTACAATCAAAGAGAATTTAATTCATGACCCATCAAAAATTAATTCCGAGTCCATCCTAGGGTGCTCCAAGGGCAAAGAAATTTAAATTGCTTTTCTATGTCCGCTACCACACTGCTTATTTAAAATTCGCATTTAGAAGATTTTAATGACTTTAACTTTTCTCTAACAATGAATGCTCCACATAAAGGAGAGATACTTCCTTCCGGAAATAATACTGGCGATATTCCTCTCTTAATGATGGATCTATGGGTCAATACATGGGACCATTAACCGCACGGAAGCGGCTTTTAGTCTGTACATATATTCTTGTCGAAAAAGGCCCGAAAAATAATAGCACAGAAATAAATTACAATCTACCTGACATTGGGAATGAATCATTTTCTTGCAGGAGAAATGATAGTGAGAGGTTAGCGTTTGACACCTGAAGTGACAACTGAACAAAACTAAATAGTCTTGTGCTTCAGAAAGTGGGTGAAAATGGATTATAAAATTCCATCTTTGCTAAAATAATATTTACAAGCATGAAACATGTGTAGTAAATCAAAATGAAGAGTGAAAATCTATTGCTAATGGATGTTTAAAATATATAGCTGTATTCCATAGAGAATATTTTTTTACGATCTATGACAATTTAATTCATGACCTATCAAAAATAAATTCCGAGCCCATCCTAAGGTGCTCCTAGGGCACAGAAAGTTAAATTGATTTTTCTATGCCTGCTAACACACTGCTTATTTAAAGCTCGCATTTAAAAGATTTTAATGACTTTAACTTCTCTCGAACAATGAATGTTCCACATAGAGGAGAGATACTTCCTCCCAGAAATAATACTCGCGATATTCCTCTCTTAATGATGGATCTATGGGTCAATACCTGAGACCATTATCCGCACGGAAGCGGCTTTTAGCCTCTACATATATTCTCGAGGGAAAAGACCATAAAAAATAATAACCCAGAAATAAATTACAATCTACCTGAAATTCGGAATGAATCATTTTCTTGCAGGAGAAATGGTACTGAGAGGCCTGCGTTTAACACCTGGAGTGATACGGAGCGTTGATTTATGCTTCTCTATGAATAATGAATTTTGGTCCTGATGGGATTTAATGGATTTAAGACATGCAACTCAAAAACTCTGCCAGTCAAATTAGAAACAGTTGTCTGAAAGTGAATGGCCTACATCTCGAGTTGATGAATCAATTTGGAAGAGAATTCCATTGTTGCTGGCATGTCACTACCTTCTTTTGCCTTTTGCTTTATTTATTTTGAGAGAGAGTTATTTTGAGAGAGCTTAAAATTTAGTTCTCATGCACAATAGAATTTAGTACGATATTTACTAAAAACTATCCAAAGAACAGCCTTACGTTTTAACTTCTAATGTTATACTAGTAGAAAAAAAGAATGAGTACAGATATTTTTCACAACTTTTTATTATTTAAGACCCAACTCTTAATATCAGCTTTAATTGCACAAACCTTACATTGGATTTTGTCGAAGTTTGGAGCAATCTATAGAATTTTTGCGCTATGTTTAAAAATATTTTAAATACGAAATTTAAAGAATGTCATTTTTTTTCTAATTTATGTATATCGTTTAATTTTGGTTTCGTTAATGGTTATCCTATTTTTTTGTCTTCTTATTCATACTGCCAGGAAATGGAAATCAGGGGACTATTATTAATTTTGTAAATTTTAAAATATTATAAGAATTTAGTCATTATCATGACAACAAAAAATAACACAAATTAATATGCAAATGAAAAATCTTTCTTTTTTACGTAATGGACCAAGTGTAATTTTTAAATTATTTTTAACCAAAATGAACATCAATAAAATTGTTCTCTTTGAAAATATATTAAGATAGTCATATTTTTCTATTAAGGAAGAAATTATATATTGTATAAAGAAGAATTAGTGAAAAAATAAATTAGTCTTCCTTCGTGAAATTAGAATGGTAATATAATTGTCCTGATCCAGTTTCATTGTAAGCTGTTGTTATATAAATAAGTGAAATAAAAGCGATATTTTTGATGAACATAAAATATTTATTTGATATTATGTAAATATTTTTCGAAAGGATCAGTTTTAATTTTATTTACTCTCGGTGGAAATCACTGTCATATCAAAATAATAAAACTACCTAATATTATTTTTCAACATAGCAAAGCAATTTAAGAAATGTTTCCTATTCCATATATATTATTTATTTATTATTATAGATGTGAAAATTTTCATTTTATATATCAAAATGCAATTTGTTATTCTCAAAGATTATGCTGTGCTATTATTTTCATGGCTATTTTGGCTGCATTTCGGGATTTTTTTTATATAATCTGTGTAATTGTTTTTTACTTTTCTGGTTCATTTACACAACTTTTAATTTTTGAGACGAAGGTTTTGTAAAAGTGCATTTCTTTTTGTTTGAGTGAATGTGACAAGATGACTACAACTTGTTAAATTTGACATAAAAAATCTTAAGCATGTTGCAGCACTTAATTAAGAAAATAATAGAATGATTTTTTTAAATTTTAGAATAAGAATTTAGAATAACCGTTTTAGCTGACGAATAATTTAATTATGCAAAATTTACTAATTTATATTTAATGCATAAAGAATGTAACAAAACTGCTCTACTGGCAAAACTTACTCCGATCATAAATATTTGTTTCTGTTTCTGAAAGTTTATCGTAATGTTTAAATACGCTGAGAAATTTATCATTGTCATTAGAGGATGCACCTTTCATTGCATCAACCTTATACTTTCGTTCCCGGTTTTTTTTCCCTTTCCAGATATAGGACACCATTTTATTTCAAATCAGAACAGAAAGCATAAAAAGGGTAAAATTATCACGGCCATATATATCTTTTCTGTTTATAAATGTTTGCTTAATGTTTAATAATGTTGAGAAGTTTATCAAATTCGCTCGTGTGTCTGCATTTCATTTATCTGTACACCATTCGTATGAATTTTGTTGTCTGTTTTTATATGTAGATATCAGTTGCCTTTTTCCATTCAATTAAAGAAGGATAATCAAATATGAACTTTGCGTTATGAAACTACAATGAACAAACAAGCAAACAAATAAGCTTACTAAAATAGAGTTGGACGGGATTTCGGGGGCCAGTTACGAAATAAGTATTAAAATTATTAGTAATTTAAAGTTAATGAATTATGGATTATTCAAATGTTTTAATCAACGTACAGCACTTATTCTCACAAATTATACGTCGAGGTTCAAAATTGACTTTTCCTCCTACAGAAAAACCGTAAAATATAGCCGAAATAAACATATCGATTTCGTAGCCGGCGATTAAAACATGATCTCCAGCGATATGCATAAATCACAACTCCCATCAGACACTCACCAAGAGAATACAGAATAGCTGCTTTAAGGCCTCACGAAGTATAAAATGTATTTCGCTGTCGTTACTACGCTGATTTTTATATTTTGTTATCCTTTATGAGACGGCTGTTGGTGTCTGCAGAACGTGCCATGTTCCTAATAAGGACAAAGTTATTGGAATCATGACTTATATCCAGAATTTCGAGGCACGTCTTCAGCTTAATTGTCCACAGTGGAGCTCTAGGGTTAGAGTTACGTAAAAGTTTACTTCGACTTTAGCTTAAGTACTTTGGGGCAAGAAAAAGATTTCATCTTTAATATTCATGAAGTTGGTTACCGAACTGTGTTTTAAAATATATATTTTTATTGGGCAGTGCGGGTTTCTATTTCTGTTTTGCAATCCCACACTGAATTTCAAGAAGGAAAAATATCGTTTTATCGTTTAAAATTACGATTTGAATATCACTGTTATCCTGGTAAAGAAATTTTCCTATCTTTTAAATATCGACTCCATGAATATTAAAAAATAATCTTGGAATATCACTTTCCCTGTCGCGGTGTAATATCTTGCAAAGCATTTGGTTTGTTTGTGTTGAGTTAAATTTATTGCTGCATGTGATAAATATTTTTTGTACAATAAGTTAAATCAGAACACTATTTATTCACTGTTGCATTTCATTTCCAATGATGGTATTAATTGTAAAAATCATCCAGTTTTGAATAAGCTATCTGATAGACTTTTAATGATATTTATAATCAGTTACAAGTACATATTAACACTCATCTAATTCTTACTGACTTAAAAATTATTTTGGTAATCAAAACTATAAAAATCACTACTTTGGACTACAAAAATTATTTTGGTAAGAAAATATTTCTCGTGGTCGACATATTCAATATTCCTGAGCTATTCGCATTCTGACACCACTATTAAGTATTTTGCAATTATACATATACACGAACATTTCTGAGAATTAGGTTTACTTTGGAGCTTTGAATAAACATTTAGAGCAAAATTTTACAGTATTTTAATTCTTTAAGAGTGACACGATTTTCCTCACCTAATCTGATTCCTGAAAACCGCCTGAACATTTATAGGGTAAGGAATCAATTACAGAAAAAATGTGATAAAGGAAAGAGAAAGAAATCTTAGATATAAATATTTAGCTTAAAACAATTATTTTTCTTATCCAATCTTTAAAAACTACCTATTAACCTTATTTTCAAAATTTCAAGTGAAATTTTACATTTTTTTTAATGAATAGCTGAAATTTTCCGAAATATTTGAAATTTGACACGTTTGTTTATTCTTTGTTATATATATTGAAATTTTAATTAATATCAACCTAATTAATTAGAACCGATAAAAAAGTTTTCTATATAGCAATGTTGAGACACTTTATTATTGGAAACCCAGTTATTGAAAATTCCAATCATATAATCAGGACGATGTTTAAATTTGCATAACTTTTTCCAAAGTCAGAACATGGTTCATTTTAAAAAGTCATCTTGCTTATAATGATGGTTATGATTAATATAGTTGTACGAAGGAAGATTAAATTTTCAAAAATGCCAAAACTAGTTAGATTATCAATACGTCAAGAGTACTAATGTGGTAAAGGATATTTTTTACGTTATTGGAATGAATTCGGTACTTATCCCCAAACCTTTTTCAAAATAAAGAAAATGTTCAGTTTTTTTGAAGACTTAAATTCCAAAGACTGTTAATAAAAAGACGGAAAATCTTCAAACTACCCGTATATATCACAAGTAATGTCTTCTAGCATTATTGAATTTTTTGAGCGTATTTTCTAACCTTTCCCCATAAAATAAGACATGATACATGAAAGTACATTTCTCCATGTCCAACGCAATATATATTATATATCATCGATTTTATTGTCATAGCTGTTACTTTAGAGAGAAATAGGACCATAACATTTTTCCGTTAACACTATCGAGATAACAAATCACGTTTCATAGAACAGCTTTCCTCGGCTATAACTCTTCTTAAAATGATCTGCCTCAAATGGAAATGCATCATTTCCAGCTTTTAGCTACCATCGCAACTGTTGTGGCCAACGAACATCATTGTAACTGTTGCTCTGCTCTTTTATTGTTTATTTCTGATTTTTTATTCTTTATTTTCTTCTTTAATAATTTGAGCAAACTGTTTCCCGCTGCTGTGTTTTTATTTCTTTTACTAATTTATTTTTTACTTTAGAAAGTGATGCACTACTCAGCATTATGGTATGCATTATTACGCCCATAATCCACGTCCACCGATTCACCCATACGGTTTAGAGTCCATAAGGATGTACGGGATGTGTTATTATGCGTAATTACATGTTTATCACAAAACTTTACAGACAATTAAAGATCATCAATATGTTTTCTTATGTTATGAACATTGATTCTCGGCCTGCTGTCATATTTTCTTGATCCGTTTCTTACAGGAGGCTAAGTCAAAAAATCCGCTGCTTAGTATTCGTTTAGAATTATTTTCGCTGATTAGTATTTATTTCTTACATTAGAAAATGATGCATTACTCAGAATTATGCTATGCATTGTTATGCAAAATTACAAGTTTATCACAAAAGTTTACAAACAATAAAAAACAACAGTATGTTTTTCATGTAATGAGCAATGATTCATGGCCTGTTGTCATGTTTTCTACTGTTCCTTTTCTTACAGGTCAGATAATAAAAAAACAATTGAAAGGAAGAATAATTGAAACATGAACAGGAATAAGTTTCTAACTACAGTAAAAATAAAATTTAAAAAAGAAAATAATTAAATCTAGATAATTTCATGCAATAAATTATTCCTGTTTTAAATTTTCCCCAACACAAACAGTTACAAAACATTATTATAAAGCAATAAAACAACAGGATATTAGAAAAATAATAAAATCGACATACTTTTTTCATTAACATCTGGATTACAAACAAATATGTAGTTAAGTGATTTGCTTTCAAATTCTATGAAAAATATTTTTTTCATATAAAATTAAACTTACGTATTTAACTATTCTAAACTAGAAAGAGAAAATATAAGAGTAAATTATGTCCACACTGACCCTGACTTTCCTAATTGGAAAATATTTTGGATTTCTTCTGTTGAAAAAGTAATATTTTCCACTCACTAAAAAATTAGATTATAAACAAATAAACTCAGAATGATAAATAACGCATTTTTGCAAAATAATACAAAATAAAGAAAATCTTCAGAAATGAGTTTTTAATCAATGCACCACAGTGATTTTTTAATTATTTCTATACATTCAAAAAAGTTAAAAACATTTGCGTGCGTGGAGTCATCTGGAAAAAACTGAAAAAACACGAAATGGAATTAATTCAGAGTCTTCACAGAAACCGGAATATTGCAAATAAACAGATTAAAAATGCAAGTTTATCATAAAGTAATTCTTGCAACAGATAAAAGTTAAGAAAAGTTTCATTTCCGAAGTTGGAATAAAGCACTGATCTGATTTCTTAAGTTTATTCATTTGCAAAATTAAATTTCAGAAGCGGAGATGGCTACATTTCCCTTTGAGAAGTTTTTTTAATGATAAATACAATTTTATCTAACTTTATCCACTTAGAAATGAAATGCACTTTAAAAATATGTCCTGATATTTTTATTTTCTTCGAAAACGCTTCTAAAACCTTTTCCATTTAAGAATTAATTTCAAGATTTAAAGAAGTTCTTGATCACAGAATATTTGTCTTCATTGCATTTATTTAAAACACTCAGTGTGTACTGTTTTGTTCCTTATCATGAATTCACTGTTCTACAAATTTTTTAATAAGGAAATGCAATTTAGAAGATTATTTTAATAATAATAGTTTTAAATTACTGAGTTCTGCTTTCACCATATCTGTAACACTTTTAATCATTTCAAAAGGATTTTGCTGCAATTTACACAAGGCACATAATTCGAAGACGTTGTTTTAATAATGGATTATACAAATTTAAGTTTAGATTTGTCGCTAATTAAAAATATCTCTGCTAGCGGATATTTTTCATTATGTGTTTTCGTTTTTAAATAATATATTGCAAATATTATTTTTCATGACTAATAATTTTCAAATCATGATGACATGTTTCTAAATAAATTTCCAAAAATAAAGATACTTTTCCAAATATTGGACAATGCCGAAAATAGCCCTGTGCCAATAAACGATAACATCTACCTCAACTCAAACATCGTTATGAAGCGATAAAATTATTACCATCATTCATCGCTTTCCATTATTCATCATGCACCATTATCCATCGTTTTCTTTTAATCACAGCTTCCTGAAAATTTAAGAAAATTTATCAAATCAGTATTATTGAAGAAAAAATTTCAATTTCAGCAATGCTGCTTGGATTAGGTCCCCAAAGACAGAGTCCCGACTACCCTCTTCTAACCCATTAAGTGTCAACATACGCGATGCGCAGGAGCTCTTCCGTGCATTAAGCGGGACATTCACCGCTGTTCCACTCAGCGATTTTTGGTACACGGAAAGCGAAAACATTTCGTCTGTGTACAGGCCATTCATATCTCTTCCAAAATGGAAATTTTGGAAAACGGGAAAGGAAAGCAATCGTCAAAACCAAATTCCTGACCTTCTTGCGAAGATTTTTTAGATGGGACGCGAGGGTTGCGGCAGATCAAACGATTTAACTAGATTGGGACCTGTTGACGAGGCTACGTTTGTCGGAAATCCGTTGAGTGAGGGAAATAGATGGGATGGAAGAGCAGCTGTAGGGGAGGATAGAAGATCGCTCTCCCCTACTGCCAGCTCACTTTGGAGCTTCAGATGAATGACGTGCCAGGTTTTTCGACTTGAATGTTTGAAAATAAAATGTTGGGACATATAGATGCATTGAAGCACAGATGAATTGCCGGGTTAAAAAACCGAGGAAATTGGCGCAAATAGATCGCACCGTTCGAATTCAAACGAATTTGATATCAAAATGGAATATGGGGTGGAAGGCCATAAAAAGTGAAATTTGATTCTTCGAGGAGGCGATAAATCACCCGTGTGTGTGGAGAGAGCGTTGAGGAAGGTAAAAGTGCGAGATCAGACTTTGAACGTTCTCAAAACAAACTTTGGAGCCTCCGTGAATGACCCGCCTAATATATCGATTTGAATGGGTGGGAAAAAACCGCTCTTTGGGCCAAATGGAGTAGCGCAGTGTTGTCAAGAATGCCCGGCTTTACGTCCCCGTAGGAATCCGTGGGAGCGCAGAAGCTTTTCCACGCATTACGTCACACTGGGAACGTCCACTTGGTTTAAAATTAGAGAAATTAATTTATTCTAACAGAAAGAATGAGTAAAAATACCCTATTAATGTATTAACTCGGTTTATATATCCATATCATCTTATTTACATCGCAGCTTTTTATTATAATTTCCACGCTAAGTAGGGTAAAGTGGGGTAAAGCCGAGTAACTAAGATTCGAAGGGCTGCTGGAGTTGAAATATTCGACAGAGAGCTTGCCAAGTTTTATTAAAATATTCATTGTTTATCGGAGTACAACAAATCTTTCCAGAAAAGTCGCAGTTTCATTACTTTTTTATTAATGATTTTTATATACAAAAAAGTCAAACTGCCCATTTTTACCCCACTAGTGTGGTAAAACCAGGTACACATGTTAACGTTATGCGAAATTAGGAAAACTCGCTTTTCAGCGAAAAAATTGCAATCGTTTTTTTATATGACAATTGAAGAATATTAGTTTCAAAATTCACATGTGAAGCGATTGTCTTCTTCCTCCGCGCCACTGCAGCTTTCGTGGGCACAGCTAAGACAGTTTTTACATTAGATTAACCATTCTTCTTTGTTTAAATTCGAAAATTCATTGTTAAAATATAAATAATCAACGTCTGATGTATTTTTATCGTCTTAATCGGAGGAATAATCAATACTGACTGTCCCGGTCTTACGCCGCTTGGAGTACTCGGTTTTACCCCGAGTGCAGAGGTTATAAAAATGAAATAGAGCCGCACAATTAATGGAGTAAATCCTTAGTGTTTAATCGGGTATATATTCTTAGCAAACGTATAATAAGCTGGACTAAAAATGATTCTTTAAAAGTGCATTGATTTTTAAGTAAGGATAGTTTAAAATCAAACGAACATTAGAGAGTTGACGTCTGAAAACAAATAAACCTTCACAGAAGCAGTGAATTCAACAGCTGCAACACACCACTATGACTGTTCCTTTTTATTGACTAGTAGAGTATAATTCAGTATCTGTCAGCTAGAACGAAGAACTAGTTTTGCCAGAAGCAAGGGTACCTGGTTTTACCCCCCTCTTCCCTACTTTCATTTTTAGCGAAATTACTTGCGGTTCTTTTCATTCAGTTTACATTACAGCAATTCCAAACTATCAATACGCTATTGTTGAACTTAATCTGCTTTTTTATTTTTGTTGACTAATAGAAATATTCGACAAATGAAAATGAAAAATATGTTTTGGGTTCATTTATAGCCAGAGACTACCGCAATGATTTTTCTCCTCCCTCCTCCAAACAAATAGGCTCGAAAATCTTAATATAAATAAAAGTCATTGTGGGTATGTGTGTGGGTATGTATGTGGCTATGTTCCACATCTCCTCCTAAACCAATGGACGGTTTTCAACCAAATTTTGTACACTTATCATTTAAGACAAGGGGAAGACACTTATGAACTTTTCTAAGTCCAAAAGTTAATTAAACAGTCAGTTAATTAGAAAATAACCGAAACCGTTTTTCCGCCGTAACTTCAGAGCAAACTGTCCGACAGAAAATATTTTTATACCATCTTAAAGTTCAAATTTTTACCTTTTCAATGATACCAATTTTATTTCTCTGACATTTTCCCTTCGATTGTTATTAATTTTTAAAAGTTCTAAAATTTTAAAATGCGTGCAGACGATTTTGAAATAACGAAGATTTATAGCTACTCCGTTGCTAGGCAACGGTTAGACTTTGAACTAATTCACCTTTATTTCTGAAAATTTTGCTTATTTTTAAAAATATCCATATAATATAATAAATGCGAAAGTGTGTCTGTCTGTTTGTTACGCATTCACGGCAAAACTACCAAACCGATTTGGATGAAAATTGGCAGAGTTGTAGCTTGGAACCCAGGAACGGAGATTGGGTAGGTGACATCATGTTAAATTCATTATTTTTGGCTACAGATAACAATTAAATAATTAACAAGCGATTTGCGATGAAGATTATTACTTTATTTTTCAATCAACTGCCACGTGATCCTTAAGGAATGCGTAAACAAAATGAAATGTCACGTGATCCTTCAGAAAAGCGCAAGCATGTGGAATAACTTATTTTTAAAGTCATGCATCACGTGACCTTGCTGAGAAAAGAAATAAATAATTAATTTGTGGAATAATATCTGAAAAATAAACGCCGGGACAGAAATCTAATGGTAGATATAATATAGTTCCAAGAGTTTTTAGATTAAAATTTAAAAACTAAAGTTAAGTATAACTAAATGAAAATATCGTTCAATATTTACTTAAAATAAGAGCCAAATTTAGTGGAAAGGTTGCCAAAATTATTCTTTATCGCTCTTTTCATCGACATCCAAAATTTTTTTGGCGGTTAAATTTGTAACCAAACGATTTAGCTAATTACAATAGTTCCGTTTCGAATTTTAATGCTTTAAGAGCTGTTTCTAACCGATTTAAATAGAAAGGATTACACAAACCCAAAGAACACGGAATTCAACGTTTTGTTTACTAAAGAAAGAACTAATTCGAGCTTGGCGCTTGATACAGTTGCCAAATAGATTTGGCGATTGCTTAAATCGGAAGGTTACCGGAAAACGGTCTATGAATCCAAAATAAACAAATCATGATCGTCCATTGACGTATATGATATGGTTGTCAGAGTTTTTAGAATAGGAAGGTATATTTTGTCTTATGTATTCTTTTAAACAGTAGAAGCAGATGACATATAGCATGGTGGATGATATATTCCAAAGAGCAGATGATACCATTGAGTACAATGATGTAATTTACAATAACGGAGACTTAAATTAGTCGTCCAATTATGTATTATCAACCGTCAGAACTTTTGATTTCCCCTTTCTATGTATAACGAAACATTTACATTCGTGAATTTAAAAAAAATAGCAATTCAAATTCTTCGCGCACGAAGTCGCGGGTAACAGCTAGTTTATTATAAATACTCTACTCGCGTGAGTGTAAGGTATCTTTCTTGCCTGTTAATAAAAAAAATACTTTTTAACAGCTATAATTTTATTTTCAAGAGTGTAGATTGCGGTACTGTAATGTATTTTTAAATTGCTTAAAAACGTCTCTTTTCAGAGTCAAAAATTATAGTTTTGAGACAAATTTCAAAGTTCATTAAATCCCTTGTTGTGAAGTTACCGGATGTTCGATGCATTTTTCGAGGGTAAAGCTGTTTCTCTGAATAGTTTTCAAAAGATACTGATATTTACACGAATTTGAGTTTGTAAATTTAAAAGAATTTATCTCTTTGACTCTGCTAATGAGAATGCAATTTCTTTCTAATCAAATGTACGTAATATAAGTTTTGTATAATTTACTCAGTTTAAAACATAACAATAGCATTTTGGCAGCAATTTGTCTGTAATATTGCAAATATTAAATATTACATTGCTCAAAAGTTTTGATATTATATATGTTTAGTCCTACGTGCACGAAAACATGATACAAATACCAAGTAATTAATATATATAATTCAATTAAGATTTGAGCTATGAAAGCAATTATTTAAAATATAACAAATTATTTTTGTGAAGTGAAACACTGTTATTTAAACAAGTGTGCATTTTCCTAAAAGTAAAATTAATCTCAACTGTCTGGTTTCTTGAAAACCGTTTATTCTTTTAACTTAAGGTATTTTTTAAATTATATTAAAAATTGGAACTTTAAGTCACGATAATCCCCTTATTCCATGCAGACCACATCGAAAAGAGCACTAAGTTGATTAATTTATTTTAAATACTTCAACTTTTGGCTCTTTGTAATGTGCCACTCCTTAATCTAACGTCTGCACAAAATATCAGACAGAGAAAAGTAGTTTTTATTTCTAACAGAGCTCTTACATTTGATATACAGTAAATTCTCGATTATCCGACATTCAAGTATCCGGAAAGCTCAACTAACCGGAAAATTTAGAAAATGAGTTTTTCTAAAAATTTTACATCTGCACACCAAATTTTAACACGCGCGCGCCAGCGCCGTTTCATTCACGTGGGCAATTTATTTCTGGAATGCAACGTTCGCTCCGCAGAGAGGGACGTAGAAGTTAAAAAAAGCAATATATAGTAATGCGATGTACACAGACTTGATTTTATGGGTGGGTGGGGGGTTCAAAAGCAAAAGTGGGAACCAAAAAAAATAATAATAAAAGGTCCTCACCTTTCGCCGAAAAACAAGACCTAAAAACGAAATCGACAACCAATAACAAAAATGATAAGGTAAAAGAACAGAATCGGTAAAAAAAAAGCTCATGGGGAGGGGAGGTACTCCAGATTGGTAAGACTCATTCTTTTCCTTTATTTATTTACTCTCCAAATACCGGCAGATGTTGATTCCGATTACATAATATCAAGTGCAGGAGAATTGGAGGCGCTCATATTGTGTAATAACCCTTGCGACCTTCCAAAAGATAATTAGTTTTGATATTCAATCTGGGATTTATTATGATCACTTAAAAGAGTTTTATTATGCTTGTTGAGTAGAATATTTTTCAGCTTCGTCTGCTACTTTTATATGTTTATATTTTTACAATCTATATTTACGGTAAAAATTCGGTTACAGGTCAAATTTTTTTTTAAATCATCAATGTTAAAATCTTCATAATATGTTTTGTATATACAATGTTATGGAAGATGCATAAGTATTCTTAAAAATTATATTCAATGCACATTTCAAAATGACAAAAACAAATTATTTGGCCGAAAAAATCTTTTAAAAAAAAGCTACAATCTACCCCCCATTTTTCCTGTCACACTCAACTATCCGGACTTTTCAAGTATCCGGAAATTCCCAAGCATGCCGGTTAGTTAAGCTTTTACTGTACAAGGTGCCCACTTAAGTCCCTTACCACCCTTTTAACTACCGAATGGCTGCAGCTGTCTTTATAAGAGTGGTGTCTAGGCATGGTAAAGTGACAATGCGCTACTGGATGAAACCAGTTACAGCGCCACCTGGTGGAAAACGGTGGAGATCGCGTTATTATCTCTGAAACGGTACTATATAGAGGAGAAAAGTGAATCACAAAGTTGTAGACCATTATCGATTTAGTGAAAAAAGGCACGCGGACGTCAATGCGTAGAAAAGAACGCTTGAAATAAGTACTTGTTTGTTCGCGATTTCCTACACTGACACGTGACAAAACATTCTTAGAACGAAAAAAAAAACAGTTATCACAAGATACCTTTATTTTCGATGTTCAAGCTTCTCTCTGTCAGCTACAATGCAGAATGTCCGAAAGATAAACTTTTCTCCTTTCGTTTAAATTTCGTGACGCCACAGTTTCGGAAGCCACAAACAAACAAATGTGCATTTTAAGCGTTCTGTTTATGGCATTTATAACCATAATATGTTTTTTGTACTAAATCGATAATGCTCTACAACTTTGTGATTCACTTTTTCCCTCTATCATGTACCGCTTAGAGACAATAACGCAACTCAACCGTTTTCCACCAGGTTGCGCTGTAAGTGGTTTCATCCAGTAGCGCATAGTCACTTTACCATGCCTAGACACCTTTCTTATAAAGATAGCTGCAGCCATTCGGTAGTTAAAAGGGTGGTAAGAGACTTTAGTGGGTACCCTGTATATTCCATTACTTAATATTGGAGGGGAGCTTGGCTAATCCCACTATGACGCCGATCTCTGTGAACCTAAAATTTCTACTCTCAAGCAACCTTGGTTTTGAACCTAGTGCAAGAAAAATGCGTTAGGATAAACGTCCCCCGCTGGAATGGTGTTAAAATCTTCAAAAAAGAGGGTTGCCTGCTCACTTATTGTCCTTGTAACTTGGCTACCATTCAAAGAGGCAAAGTCCATCTCAGAACAGCACGAGTCTTGCCTCAAATGATGCTGCGATCTAATCTAATCAATTCTTTTTTTTTAACTTAGACTAAAAACAGTTAAGATTGCTTGGAAAATTACCTGAGTTTGCTCACTGTAAACTTTATCGTGATTTATTAACTCATGACTGCTAACTGAAATTGAGTTTAATATTCATAAGATAATTGAAACTTCTGAGAAAATTTATTTAGTGAACAATTTTTCATCAATAATTGTTTGATAAAACCCGCTAATGTAAAATTCTTTGCTTTCGTTATTATGCTATTATGTCGAATGTTTCTTTTGAGATATTTCATTTTTATTAAAATAACAAACAATGTGTGACTTTAATCTGCTAAATAAATATCTTCTTTCAGTTTAATTAAAGTTATTTAATACCAGCCTGAAACCCTTTTTATCTTTTCTTTTATATATTTATTCATGAGAGAAAAATATTATGGGAAAAATCATTTAACGAAATGAAAAAGAAGGCATGAAGTCTTTCAAAAGAAAAAAAAAGTATATTAAAATAATTTTTAAAATACATTCTTATCTATGACCTTGCAATTAATTTTGAGACAATCGATTTTTCATTCCAAACTTTTCATGAATCTTCTTTTCCTCCCAAAATATCATGGTCAACAAGGTTTGAAAGATTAATTTTGACGCGACAACAGCAGAGATTTTAATTTATCCCACACTTTGAAAACATTTTCCTTCCAAATTTTTAAGAAATTGTATTTTCTTTATATTTTATCTTGTTTACTCATGCCAACGCATTTCGGAGAGAACACTTTTCTCTTCAAATTCTTTCACAATGGACTTAAATTACTTTTTAATGAAGTTTATTGAAGATATCCTGAAGCGATTTGCATCAACGTAGTTTGTAAAGTAAAAGCGATTGAGCGTTATTGTGGATGTGATAATAAGTGCACTTAAGTTTTCGGTTCAATAAAATATTTATTTATTATCATCGATTTAAAACACCTTAATATCCCATATTATTTTTAGAGTTTAACCTTGTCCTTAGGGGTGGCATGAACGTTCTGCCATTACAATTTTTTCATCTTCGTGTAGCACTGTATATGTCCGGCGCCCACCAGTGACCTAGTTAATTAAGCCATGGTTTGTGTACATGAGTACCAGTGCTAGGCACTTCTGCAGAAGAAGATTATCATCAAGGTTGGTTTTGTAGACATGAGTACCAGTGCTAGGCACTTCTGCTCAGTCTAAATTGCTGTTTAAGTCAAAGCCAGAAGAAGATTATGGATATCATTCTTTGGCTATATTATTAATCAACATTATTTTAAGACTGGTAGAACGATGAGCGATTTCGCAACGAATTGCTGGAGATTCTCCTCCAAGCGAGACACAATTTATTGTCTTAACACGTTCGCTGCCAGGACTCACACCTGATATTCGGACCTTCAATCTAATTAGATGACTGCTTCTCTGTTATCCCTTAACTAAACTAGAGAAAATGACATCTAATTAGAAAATATGTGTGTATTACAGGCGATTCACAGCGGCATCCAACGTGTTTAAAACCCTCCAGGAAAACAACCTACCCCCGTATATTGGATCTGAGTTGAACATATACTTTTGGGGATGCATACGCGTTCCAAATGCACTTTGCCAATAGAAGATGCATCTTTATTATGAGACCTAGACTTATGAACTTTGCTAGATATTATAGACTAAATCGGTTTATACAACCACATTAACGTTAGCACTGAGCCATAAGCAATCCACTCTCCTCGGGAAGTTAATCTATTTCTTCTGTAATCGCTTTTTAAAGAATTTTAATACCTTGCCTTTTTGCATTTTCCTGACCTAGTTCTAATGAAGGGGAACAAAGCTAGGGTACTCAATGTGTGATCCAAACAACTACTAATATTATTTTCAATGCTGCCTAATGGCGTAAAGCACGGTTCTCATTCGCCGACAGAATTCCCGTTTTAAAAAGTTATTCTGAGATTCAACCTCAGAATCAATTGGTGATTTTGTAAATCTGTACCCATCTACCTTAGCATTACCAAAATATCAGGGTTTTAGAGCTGCTGTCAGAAATTCAGAAACGCCAAATGACTGTTTTTGAAATAAAAACAGTCATTTTTATTTCAATAGTTTTTGAAATAAAAAAAAATTAATGAAGTACATTTTTCTTGTAGAGTTTAATAAATTTATGCATTCTCAAATATTACCTGTATATGAAGAAATTAAAAGCATATTAAGTTTGACGAGAAAACTAATAGGACACGGGAAATGCTATTAGTATTTGTCTTCAAACAAGTATGACGCATTAAAAAGAATAAATTATGCATACACATTATTTCCTAACTACTGTTTCCCAAACATATCTAAATATGTTATTCCCTTTGAAAATGAACTTCAGTTAGTACTGCTTATATTGATTTAGAAATTTATAAAATACCACAGTTCAAACTTACGCTTCACAAGCCTAAAGTATTAGGCCTCAGATCTAAGTTTCCTAGAAACTAAAATATCACAGTTCAGTCTCAAATATTACAGGCAACAAAACTATTCCAGATCAATCACAAATGTTAAAAGTTAATTGCAAACCATTCCAAATATATTTATATCGATTCGAAAAGTTGAAGTAAATTTAGCTCGAAAAACGATGGTGATAATGGAAACAACTCTTAATATTTGTTTCAAAAACTAGCTAGCATATCAACAACCTTCTAAATCTTAAACTATCCAACTATTCACGGTACACATTCATCATATTGAAACAACCATAATGTTCGATAATTCCATATTCGTTCCTGTTTCAAACAAATGCAAATAGTCAGTCAGTAACAATTCCGGATTCACACACGGCAAACGCAAATAAATCACTGAAAGAAACCCTTTATGCATTATACATAGTTTTCGCTCATAAATATTACTACAATGGACTGGACGATCCATTACCATAACGTAAAGATTTTAGGATATCAGATAGGTTTGAGTGTCGATCGTCAGCTTATGCAGTTTTAAAGCGCGTCTCTAAAAATAGAAAATGACCATATTTATTCAGCAGTAAACAAAATTAGTGAATGAAAAGTTAATCGCTTGTGTTCTCTTTTCATTACAGGTAGGACCAGAGCATAAGAACCACCCCATAAGAGCTGCAGCTCGCGTGACAGTTCTGGGTAAGTAACGCGTTCAGTACCACCCTCTTTTTTAGAGGCCCTCCCACAGTCACAGTTATTAACACGGAGGTCTCATGTCACGCACAAAACCCATCCAGGTATAAAATCCTGGCATGCTGGGTGTATAAGGGATTCTAAAAAATCCCTTGAAGTTGTTTTTCTCTTAGAGTGCACAATACGGCATTAATTTTTCAAACATAATTTAATTAAATGAACGTGATTCTTTGGTATGATATGCAGTATATTTTCCATTACTTTTTGCTAAAATGATAAAAACCTTCATATGTTTTATCATGAAATTAATTCTTCTGGGTTGTTTTCAAAGTGTGTGAAAAATGGTATCCATATCTATGCAAGCGCGTTGTACTTGCACGAAACAAATCCATACGTTAACAATTAAACATTCATTTTACCATGCTTATTTGAAACACAACGCGCGCTAGATGTTTATAAAATATATTTCTGTAAGGCAATTAAAAATGGTGCTTACATTTTAAGATCGATCTGAATAAGTTTGATATAAACGCAGAGCAAAATAGATTTGTGCAAAATAAATGTAAATAATTTTTCAAAAATATTATGCTTGCAATGCTCTTAAGAAAGGCAATGAGCTTCACACATACATAAAAAGATGCTACTTGATAATTAAAAAATGATGCCCACGATACTAAGTTGTTCCTCAGATTAAAAATCTTAAGGGGGTAGTTGAAACACACTAGTAGTTAATGATAATGTTTCTTATGTTTTATAGAACAATTAAAAATGAAATAAACTAAAGCAAAGGTTTAAGATAAGAATCTTACTGTTTTTTCGGAAAACAATCCTGTTTAAATTTGCGTAACGTTTAAGACGTAAATGATTGCAAGCAATTTCTTCTTGTGATATCTTTTCTAAAGACAAGGGATTTTTTACACACAGATTTTCAGGATTATATTTACATTATTTCAGTGTGTATAATATTTATCTTGCTTGGATACTTTTGAACTGAAAGACGAATCCTGTCTATGTGAATGTAATTACATTCAAGTAAAATGAACTACCATTACCACACTACTTCGTATTAGAAACATGATGTGTATTAATTACATGTAACAGAATTTAGATAAGGGCAATTGCAAATTATGTTCTAAGAAATTGACTTCTCTTTAGAATGCATTAGCATATATCACTATCTGATGCATATAAATGTCGCTTACAATTTTCAGGAATAAATGCAAACAAAGTATGATCTAAACTGACAGCTTCTTGATTAACATATTTTATCTTATTCAGAGGAATTATATATTATCTTGATTTAAAATCACATTTCACAAAGTAGATTATGTGATATTCATATGATAAATTAACGTAATAGCTTTATGCATAGGGTTTCCATAATTCCCAAACATCGATATGGGACTTTTAAGTGTCAAATAAATAAAATATGAAAAAAGTGGGTAGGTTATGGTTTATTTTACTCTGATAAATAATCAATAAAGATTAATCAATCTAATAAAATAGAACACGTAGAGTAATAAAAAATATACAAAGCTAATACTTTTCAGTAAGACAATATTTTAAAGTTCATTTTATTTTCTTATATATATCATTTTCTTCTTTCACATAATTGGGCGCAAGTCGTTTTAAAATTGTAATGGCAAATCAAAAATTGCTTCAGTTGTCTCCACTGACAACTTGTTCCTTTCGACCTGCTATTGAGATGACATTAGGGTAAATATTCTCTCCACGTCTGCATGGAATGGCAGATGCATATTCGCATAGCTTTATTAGACATGAGATCTGATCAATGTACTGCACATTGTATCTGTAAGAAATCCATATCTCTTCCGTATTCAATTTCATAGTTCATGGAAAAAATGGGACAAATAGCAATACGAGACTTAGTATCGAAATGCGGTGACAGTACCGTTTATACGGGACGTATGGCATCCCTATCTATACAGAATAAATATTGTGACATCACAGACATAACTCACATATTCATATGTATAATATTGCAAAATAATCTTCAGAAGATTTTTGTTCTTAAATACACAATGAAACAATATATATTCTTAATGACTTCAATATGTAACGTGATTTCTTTGTTATTCTAATTTTTATATAATTATTTTGAATTACTCTTACAAAAATGGTAAAACTCTTACATTTGAAAAAAATAATTAACATATATAATTCATATATGTTTCTAAGACTTGCAATAAAGCGAAAATAATATATTTATGTAAACACAAAGTACATTATGCTTGTACAAAGTGAATTTACAAAGCAATATTTCTATACAATAAGGAACTATACCAATTTCATATTTCGAGAAGTAGTTGCTTTTGAAATTCCTTACAGTCCATCTTAATAAAATATTTTTGAAGAATTTCTTGTTGCATTATATAGAGTCTTCTTTTCAATTGATTTGGGTTGCTTACATTTTTTCACGGTAAGAAACAAACTTTTATATATTTTTTACAATAGTACACCCGTGTTCTATAACGCAGTAGTGTTATTTTTATTTCCTGTTTCGATAATTATGCTCAATTAAAGTTTCTAATGAACGTTTGATAAGCAAACCACTTTAAACTTTGATAAAAATGAATTTACAATGTGGCATTTGAAAACGGTGTATTTAGTTTTGACTATAATCCAAAACATATTAAAGTATCTTTTAAAGCTATTTTATACTTAAGAATACACGAAACATAGTAAATTGCATTCAAAGTTCAAAGTTAAGTAGGTTATATTTTATTCTCAGAAATCATATATTACTTCAAAATTCAGTTTTACTAAGTAGATTATATATTATTCATTTCAAAAATGCTCATAATAACCCTGTTCGTGAAAACTTATATACGTTATTATAAAGAAAAAACTAAATTTAATGTTATTGTAATTCACAGACATCCTAAACTGTGAAATATAAACCAATGAATTCAAGTACTTTTTTAAATGTGTGCATTAATTTATAAATGACAAATACTTAAATTTAGAAGCATTCAGGTAGCAATGAAGAAGTGATTTCAATTTATACTTTAATAAGAAGGAATAAATCTTAATGCAAGCAATTTAGATTTCACAAACAATAAGTAAAGCGTTACAATGTTTGCCCGAATGTATTTTCAGTGTGGAATTAAATCCTGGTATTTCCTGAAATTCAAAATTGTCAATTGTAGAATATTTTGTAGTTTATTTTTGTTTGAGCACTTATTTAACTGAAATTTATTTGATTTTTCTATGAATCAAAGTTTAAATATTCATGATTGATTCTGATGCAGTTAGGAAAAGGTAATAAACTCTTACACTTATCTTACTTATTAATCTAACTATTATTTAATCGTTGAGCTGTCTTTTTTTAAAGAAATATGACTAATTAATAATCATCTACATTCAAAAATTTACTTATTTATAAATTACTTATTTTATAATTAAGAACCCTTATATATTTAAATCTTTCTTAAATCCTTAAATCTTGTAAATAAATAAATAAATGAGATAAAATTTTCCTCTTTCAAGTACCAAAAACATCTGTACCATAAATAAATCTTTGATTTACTCTTTGACTAATTTTGGTTAGAGATAACACATCCTTTTTCATTAAAATCTAACATTATCACAACTGTAAAATTGCACGAATATCCATAATGAGACAAATATTCAGTGTGAAAAATTAACAGTTTGATAAATTATTTGAAAATAGCTTTATCAAAGTAGTTGCAAAATAATAATGCAGTTCAAGAAAATAATTTAAAAAAATTAACATTAATGTGGTTTAAAAGGAATTGTACATTTAATATTTAAAAAAATAATTTGTTAAAAATCTTTAAAAAAGCGGAGAAATTTAAAGCATGAAAGTATTTAAAGATCACTATAATTTAAAATATCAAAGACCCGACTTCTCAATCCTCAGATTATGTTAACAAGAAGAATGAACTTAAAATATAACAATTACTAAAGCATTTGTTATGTATTTAAATGCCATATCGTAATTGCATAGAATCACTTGATCATATAAATATAAAATGAATTTAGGTTTATAGACTTCATTCTAATATCTTTTAATCAAAATTAGTGAATCAAAAAAGTGAGAATAAATATTTTGGTAAAAAGTTTCGCGAATTTCGAAATGAATTTAAAAAATCAATTAATTATGGCATCTGTTTCATTTTTCAGATACAAAAATCAATAATTTAGCATTGTCAGTGGCATATTAATATAAATTTCCTTCTGAAAAATATCGCATAAGAATTGTTGATTTTTATTTTAAAAAGATATTATATTGATTCGCCGACCGTATAAGATTTGTTGCTCTAAAACCATGCTGTGACGATACTGTTAGTAAAAATAAATTGGAAAAGCGAAAAGAAAACCCTAGAGACTTATATCACTTTTACTCAACAGCATATATTGGAAAAAGTATTCAGCCAACGAAAGCATGTCTCGTTACACTAGGAATTACGAACCGCTTTTGCCACAATTGATATTCGAATTCGTTTTAACCGAAATGAATCCCCCGGGCGTCAAATCTTTGCAATGAGAATTTCATGATAATGGAAATCGAGCTCGACGCAAACGATTTTTTCCCCTCAACTCAACTATCCTGTAGAATTCCTTTGACACGAATGAAACGCCACATCGACCTCAGGATTAAAACCGGCTTTTCACCACTACCGAAATCTGCATTGCTTATGATAGTTGGAACGAAAGTAATTCTTATAGTTTTAGAACTCTATTTTGGTTCAGATGTCCAAGTAAGTTTTTGAAATAGTCACCTAAGGCTTGCTTTCTTACTTTGTTTACTCCGAGTAAAAAGGTTTAGCTGATTGAATTGTTTTCGCTCCAGGGAATATATAATATATCATTGTCATTCGAGTTGAACAGAGATGGAAATTTTATTTATTTAACGTCCTATAGTAGCTTCAGGATATGTTGACGTTTATCCCTTTTTGTCAGTTGAATAATTTATGTTTCAGTTTTAGCCTATTTCATTCATAAAAGTGTTGTAACGAAATATTTTCTGAAATGGGTCTGAATACCTCTCTTTATTTGCACTTAAGGATTTTTCAATTTTGAATTTGTTATTCGCTCGCTGTATTATTTATAAATTATATTTCCTTTCATTGTTGATTTATCTTTTAATGTTTTGCATCATGGTGTTTAAAAGAAAAACATTTGCAGGAAGAATTTAGATGAAATAAAAACCCTTGCCAGCTTGGCGAATTTGATAATTTGGTATGAAATTTGTCTCCAAATCAAAATTCTAGGAAACAGTTAAATTTTGAAACACGTGCAAACTTTTGGGAAGTTAAAAAATTTTTTCGCAATATCTTAAATCCCAAGTCTGTATTTCCTGTTTGTGAAATATATCTAAATAAAACTAAATATGCTCATTTAAGGGCAAAGTGAGATTTTCAATGCTGTATTTTTTATTTAATATTTTTATTCACTTTACTAATCTTAGTTTTATTCCTTTCCTAAATATATTTTAAATTAAAGTACCAAACTAATTTGCTATACATCGAATTGTGTCTCCACTTTTCAACAGTTGCTAGCTCGAAGACGTTAAAATTACAGAAGCAAAGTAATTTATAAAATGGTTTTAATTTATATTTTAGTGTATATCTAACGCAAAGCAAAGCAGTTTTTAATTAAAAATGAGACTCTATTTCCCTCTAAGGGGACTCCTTGCGGGTATTCCGATGCTCGATAACTTAAAGGCGTTACATTCTTTATTAGTTGCCAACGCATTTACTAAAGTCAAAAACTGTCTATTTGTTTATCTGTGAAGATTATTACATAAATTCTAACCTTTAGTCGGAGCATTGTAGCATAAGAATGTTTTAGGCTTAATTCGTCTGGTTTCTTCAATATTCCATGACGAAAACATGAGTCTCATGTTCTGTCTTCATCAACATTGGCAAAAGCATGCGTAATTATTTTTGTGTCATACGTCAAGCAATTTACAAATAGTATTATAGCTTAAAATCCTAATCATATTAAATAACATCCTATTGGAACAGAACTAAACATTCTTTACATTTTTTCCATCGTTGTTTTCAAATGAAGAATAATATCATTGTTATGCCAACTCACATTCAGAAAAAGCCAGGATCCACATCAAGTTTATTATAGGACAAGAATGTCAAAACAGCATTAAGGGTATCAGGGATACACATCGAAAAATAATGATTAGAGATGTATTGGTCAAACTCTCTAATCCTTAAGGATCAGCTGTGATGAAAGGAAAGGATTTCGCTAAGCTTTTGATCCAGAATCCCTTTGCTACAGTAATAACCCTTAAGTTGATCTTGGCTTTCAAATATCATTGATAAAACAATACTGCGAGTCTTATGTTATGTTGAACAATTTTATGTTATATTTTATATTAGGAACAACATTATGTTATGGTACATGCTCATTTTCTTCCTTAATGCAGAAAGGATGGCAGAAACGAATTCTTCCCATATAAAAAATTTAGCGATTTCTGTTTCAATCCTAATAAAAAGGAAATTTCAAAAGTACTGTGGTCAGTGAGAACTTAAATTGATTGTATTTCTATGCGATGCTCTACTGAGCATGGTTAAGTAGTTATTAATATTGATGATACTAATATATATGGTTGATATATTTTTGCAAGTAATTTAGTTTTACTGTTCTTTAACGTTATAAAATTCTATATTTAAAACGAAATTTTTAAAATTTAATTCATTATCTTCTTTCATCCAATGGCCTCATTTATTGTAAATTAGGCCCCTATTAGCTTTCAACTTACTCTCAACTTAATTTGCACCTGGGCTGTTAGTATATACTTCAGAGTTGCATAAATATTTTCCTGAGTTACATTAATGCATTTTTAAGCTGAAGGAAACGCTTTGTGAAAAACAAGAAAATATACAAATTATTGCTTTTAAGATACGCTATGATGATGAAATAAAAGTATTTAACTTAAAAGGTATCTGAAAATTGAAGTTCCTATAGAAAGGTAAATCACTGAAATTAAATTAATAAAAAAGGTATTTTTTAATCATTTTAATCCGCCATTAAACCTTCTCCTGCTCCCCTGAAAAAAAGAGGTATTTTCAAAGTTTTCCAATAGATCCAAAATATTTTTAAAGTAACGGATTGGTATTTAATTGCAATGCTGATCCACCTACCAAAGGGTTTGGAATAATATTTCGCAATTTTTATAGTACTCAAAGCAAAATATTTAGTAATAAGCAAAATATTATCACTTAATTTATTCACCTAAATTCTGAGTATGTTAACTTTGAATCATTAGTAAAAACAGGTCTCAACTTAAAGGAGTTTCGGATTCCAAAAATATAAACTAAGCAATTTTCCTTATATTAAAGTTTTAATTTATCTGAAAAGATGTTTTTAAGTGGATAATCGATAAATAATTGTTCTTGAAGTAAAAATTTTCTCTGAAAGATTTTGATTGCCTTTATGTACGCGTCCCTTTCAATTCACGCACATCATAAAATATATTCAATTAAAAAAGGAACTTCGATTTCCACAAATCTAAACGCTTATTTCTAAATTGAAGAATTATTAAAAAATCATAAACAACAAAAAATTAATTTTTCTAACTTTTTGCCCAAACTAACAATGTTCGAAATATTTCTAAATTTTTAGCTCAAGTTTAAGTTATAATAAAAACTCAGCCAGCGATACAAAACATGTTTAAGAAGTCTAGTGTCACTTTTAAACATGTCCGAACCTTCTCCCGATGGAATACTAATGTCGTTTTACTTGCAACAGAATAACTCATTCAGTTCCATATTACCATATTGGAAAATGAACATGTTTGGCATTCACTTAAAGAAACACTTCAAACAAGCCGTCTTCTCCTCCCCTCCCTAATCATTTGATCAACTTCAGTATATTAAGTGAATATTTTCCAGAAACGTGTGCACAAAGAGCTCCAGCATTCTCAACATCGCTTCAAGACATTCTTGCTGCAAATACTTTCCACCTTTCTTCTCCACCAACATTCCATTCCCTCGGAACAACTTGCCTCAATTATTCAGCTTCATTATCGATTCAAACGCTTCTTTAGGCGGTCATTCGAGCCAATTCCCCACCCGCATACCGAATGAGACTATCAAGAGATCAGCCCCTCCCCCCTCCGACTGGTGTTCCACCCCCTAACGACTCCATCTGCCTCTGGTAGACTAGAGAAGCCTTGGGGATAGATTCAAATTCGCCGCTTGAATAGCGAACGTGGCCATTCACAAAACAAGTCCCCGACTCGTTTGGGGTGATTTGGGCCATCTAGCCATGCCGGGATCTGTTACACATGCCCGTGCATAAAATGGGTTAGAGAACTAGACAATAGCTAGCAACCGAAACAGCGCTTTCCAGAACAAACCATAGAAACTGTTATGAATGGAATTTATCTTTCCGAGATGGTCATGGCACACAAAGTTTGCTCGTGTCTCCAGAGCTGTCATGTCTCCTATGGTATAAGTCATCTCTATGTTAGAAGTACTATGAAGCTGCGTTAGTTCGCCATGCTCGATTTCCTGTTAATACATAGAGAAAATTATGTGATAAAAATATAATTGCAATTTTAATAAACAGAGAATATATATATTTTTAATCTTCGGATTTTATTTGTCTTTAACGTAGAGCAGGAGAAATAGTTTTCTTTAAATTTAAATAATTTCTCAAAATTTGCAGTATGCTCTGTTATTTTTCAAAATGTAATATATTTATACAATTGAAGCCGCTTTCAAATCTTTAGAATAGAAACCAGTCTTTAAGAGTGTTTATATTAATGTGACTTTACTCATACCTATTGACGTATTATAATTACCGTTCCGATTGACGTATTTCTCGTTGAAGTATGGGATTTTAACTGCTATTTTTCATTCATTGCAGATTTCTTTACCCTATAAAAAGTATATACCAAGTTTCATCAAAATACGTTTACCTTAAATCGCTTGGTAGAATCACTTTAATTTCTCCCCAGTGTACAATGGCAAATTTTCGTTCATGAAGCTAACAAGTAATTAAATTTATCATTCTTCAGTTGATCCAAACAGCATAAACAATTTGTGTTTTCAACTCATTAGATTTCATATTTGGAGACTACTAAAAATGAAATTCACAAAGAACTTTTGGATGATTTATGTCATTTCAATTGAAGTTTTAGCAGCTAATAATAACATCAGATGGGCATAGATTAGCAAGACTCCAATAAAACCAAAGAACCAAGCTGAAAAAATAACTCTTAATCAACTTTCATATAGATGCGTAATTATACGTTTCTAAAAGGGTGTTATAAAAATCGAGAAGAAAACAATAATTTTTCATATAATGATATTTCAATTGAGCCCTCAGAAGTTACAAAAAAGAGTTAGTAAAAAATTGAAAACACTTTTTGTTAACAAATTTGTGTCCAAGCTTTATTCATAATTCTTTTAACATTTATGAGTTATTGACAATGTTTTTTTTTCAATTTGTTAGTTGAACGATATTTGAACTAATGTAGCCGTATGCAGTTCATTGAAGAGAAATGTTTGCTGTCGAATTAGAAAGTCGATAATTCGAAATAGAATTTCCAACTTTTTTATTGTGTTTTATCTGTTATTATTTTTGTTACGATTGAATTGAACTTCATTACTGAAAGTGGAAAAGAGAAACAAAATTTACTTGTTAATTTAATATTTCAAGCAGAGAGAAATCTCTCCTGAAGTATAAATCAATTCTATTTTATTCTTATAATATCATCATTCTTTTTCTCTCCTGAGAAACGAAGTTAAACGAATTACTTTCAAACTAATGCTTATAATAAGAGCAATAAATATTTTTACTCATATCACGTTTAATTATTTTAAATTTTATCGTTAAATAACATCTAAAGTTTAACTGCACATATATTAAATATCAGTGCTGTTTTAAAAATAAATTACATTGATTTCTTTTGCAATTTTAAATTAGTTCTTTTCTTAACATTATGCTTTTTGATAAATTCCAATAAAAAGATACTATAATTTCCAAAACTGATTTTATTTTTTTTAATAAAAACTAAATACTATTGCAAAGCTCTGCTATGTCATAAGGGAAATTTTATGGTTTTAACAGACTCGTGATTTCTTTAAAAATGTGTTGAATAAACATTTTCAATGCTCGTTCATTCTCATTCTCAATTATTTTTGGGCGTTAGCCCGCTAGTTTTTCATAAAAAGATATGTTTCTGAAGTTAGCAAAACACTGTTTAAAGGAAGGCAAAGGAAATGTATTCTTTGAATTCAGTACACCAGAAAAACTTTTATTGTTATTTCCAAACACAAATTCTTTCAGTTAAGGCCAGAATGTTAATCTGAACTCAAAATTTGATACGAATCCTTTTTTTTTTTTACTTTTAAAACTTGAGTATTGAAGCTGATCTCTTTAAATAGCTTTTTATTCAATATTTATATAACATTGATTTCAAGAAATTCCAACCTTTTCCGTCGCAAAGAAATAGTAACCTATGTGAAATTACGGTATATCAGATCGCATTGGTAGACATTAAGACTACGTTTCTTTAATTAAATCGTTTGTCGGAATGGGGAAAATTTTCTTGAATTTAATAATTTTTCAGAAATTAGTGTTAATATAGAACAAAATTAGAAATATTAAAAATGGAAGAAATGTTAGAAAATTCGTTTTTCCGAATTATTATTGCATGGGGAAAACATTAAGAGTTCAAATATTAGACGCTTGTGATGAAAGGAGAGAAAATATATGTTCAAAATTCTCAAATTCCCATCAAAAGTAGTTTTTTCACTGTCACTTAAACTTTACTTTTACAAAGAGGACTTAGATTTATTTCTGTTTGTTTATTTATAATTAATCCCTTAATTAAACATTAATTCTAGAAAGGTTTGGTAACACAGTTGGTAGTTAATTCACATTTCTTGGCACAAAGAGATCTTTGCAGGGTAATCAGATGGTCGTAGAAAAACAGCAATGCTACAGATGTTACCAATCTTCTTATAGTGAGGGTAAATACAAAAGAAGAATTGAGACATAAAACTTTATTTTGTTTTCTTTCTTTTTTAAAAAAATTTGGAAATTCTATAATGCTACAGATTTTTCCAATCATCTCTTCGTAAGTGGAAATATCAATGAAAAACGGAAGAAATCAGTTCTTTTGGTTTTATTTAAATTCAAATAATTTATGAATCTCATAAAAGTGTTATTTAGCAATTTCATATTATCACACATCGCAAAGAAAATTACACCAAATTGCCGATGTAATTTAAAGGAACATGCTTAAAGTCGTCTGTAGTTTGAACATTCCCAGAAGAGCAGACTTTTTATTATATTCAAAAAAAGTTAATATTCTCGATGATTCTGCATTCATTTACAAAATCAATCTTTATTTCAACACCTATTCAAAGAGAAGTACAAAAATCATGCAGGGAATAATTAATGGTAACTTTTCAATAAAAGCATTATTGTTGGATATTTCTGGATTAACCAGCAATAATTTCATACCTTGACTTGATCTGTAAAAATTATATTAACCAAGGAAAAAAACGGAAACAAAATGAGAAACTCACTTCAAATATTCGCTTTAAACTGATATCTGAAGAGGTTGATGCAGTTATACCACTTGCACCTTCAAGAGAATGGTTAAAGAGATGGCCTGGTGCAATAAAGGGTAAATTGGAGTAGATATTTTCCCAGTTCCAAATTAGAATAGGGCTACTATTGTTATGACTTTAAAGGAATATTTCACGTGTTCTCTCCTAGACAATTCAGACAATTGGAATTGACGGTCGTGCATGTATTCGACGTTGGAAATCCAATTGAATTTGCAAATTATATTCATAAGAATCCTAACACAGTGTCCTAATGCTACATTGAAGACCGTTCGTTGCTGTCAGGGAAACTGTTTCACGGCAGTTTTAGGCCATCTTTCTGATTATCCGGCTGTTAAAATATGTAATTAATAGAAAATGTCTAAACACTTTTCTATTTCATATTTCAGATGCATTCATTTAAACAATATTTATAGAAATATTCAATGCAAGTAATGGGGCTTCCATGAAACTAAAAATTTTAATGTGTTTAAAGGAAGATTATGGAGTAGGTGTGCAGATTGCTTTGTTGTATTTAATTGCGTTTATTGTTTCTCGGAAAGTTTTAATACGAGCTTGCTTTAACATGGATTTAATTGTTTTGGAACAATAGTATTAAGCAAATGCCTCGGCCAGCTTGAAATACTGCTTTTAAGTACTAATTATCTATTTGAGTATTACTGAGTTATTTCACTTGGTACTTTAGAAATTGAAAGTAATTAGCTTAGCAGTTTATCACCGAAATATTTTCGAAATTATTTCGAATACTTTACGTCTAATGAGAAGTTGAAAATTCAAATATATTTTAGTCTGTTCTATTCATTGCAAACGAGATCTAGGCTCCGTAACTGTTTACCTTGAATTATAAGTACATCTTCAATAATAGTTCAGTCAAAATAAAAAAATAAATATTAATTAATTTGAATATATTTATCATCAAGCAAGATATCAGCAAAAAGAGTTTTTTCTATACATTCTAAGCTGTTTACAAAAATGTTCATTTATCCAATATATCCATCAGCAGCTGTACCCAGTCATTAATATATGAAAATTGCAAAACTGAATTAAATAACATTTTCATTTTTAAGGCAATTAATATTTTGCTTTAGCAAGCATGATTTTTTAATATAATTTTTAATTTAATGTTACAAAAACCATTTCTGAAATGATTCCAAAATTGTCAGGTAAATATTTGGAAAAGTCGGGTATAAGGATTTCATTTAATTTGGTCTTCAAATCGGAATAAAACTCGATTCTTATTATTAACTTATTTGGCACAGAACTGGTAATTAAGTTTAATAGTTGAAACGTAAAATATATTTTTCTGTAATTATATCATTGATTTTATAATAAAAAATTAAATATATATAAATATTGAAACTTTTAAATATTTTATTTAGACTACTGTATAGTAGTGGACAAAATCACTGCCCTTGATTTTATACAAGAAGCTGCCGCAATCACTAAAGGACGCAATACCAAAACCGATGATGCAATCATGTGTTCCTATTGTAAACCGATTAAATTCCTTCCTCCCAACAGTATTATTTGCCTAATTTAAATTTATAAATATACTACACAGGGTGTCTGCTCTTATCGTGGCCCAATAGTCTAATTTCTAAACCATTAGAGATAGGCATATAGTTCTCATAGGAGAAATGTATTAATGAGGGGAAGAATTATAATTTATGTTGTTTGAGTCGATAACTATATTTCTGAAATGGTTACTAATTCTAACTTTTTATACCGTCCCCGGTCCTATCAGTCATATTTAGTAAAATATTATTCACACTCTAACATTTTAAACAAAAGAAAGTTCCACTCTTCTGCGACTAAAACTGAGCGAGTTATGGAGCTTAGAATTCCATGATTTTTAACCAATCAGCGGCCACGTCGAGCAAATGCTACAAATTGATTGGTGTAAATTGGTCTAAGTCAGCGATATTCAAAGCTCCGTAACTCGGTCAGTTTTAGTCGCAAAAGTGTGGGACTTTTTGTTGAAAATGTTAGAGTGTCAAAAATGTTTTATTAAATACGATTGATGGGGCCGGGGGAACGTATAAAAAGTTAGAATTCGTAACTGTTTCAGGAATATATTTATTCACTCAGAAAACATATATGTATATAAAACCTGAACACTTTTTATATATAAAAAATATAACATATTCATAAAAATGTAAGCGGTTCCGTTTTATTGATCCCTTCTTTATTTATAAAAATCTGGAAGTAAATATTTATCAGCTCATTGTTCATAAGCTTAAAAATCCTATTGGTTAAATAATCTACCCGTTAATAGCTCACGACCGGCACATGAGGTGTATTGACACAAATATAAGAATTACATGAATAAATATTGCCATATTGGCTCCAAAATTACAATATTTCCAGTTGTGATCAAATAACAAAAATTTAATAAATGTGTCTAGAGCTGGCAAGAATAAAACACGAAAAATGAGTTCATTGCGTGGAAATCTATTTTATTTGTAAATTTGACTTTTTATTGCCGAATTGAAGATTCACATGAACTAATGATCAATTTATCACTTAGTGTCTTTGTACTAAATTAAGTTACCATAAAATATTAATTCCAAATATTGTGGGTGTTTCATTCTATTCCCACTCTCAGTTTAAATAAAATGTTTAGCAATCAAATTTCCATATCTGAATCGTTTTGGTAAATTATTCATTCACTAGAATATGAATTCTTAATAACTGAAATCTACATGGCAATTCAATGAAAATAGTAATTTATAAATATCATGCCGTATATGCCTATTCAGTGACCGATTATTCAATTACAAAATGCTACTAAATTGAACTTAAAAAATACAAGTTTTTTAAAGCTATTGTTCTGGCATAGCTTTAGAGTGTGAATTCTTTTATTACTTAAATGTAAAAATTTGTTATTAAATGCGTATTAAATTCAAAAAGATTTCTGATAATTCAGAAATATTTCTTGCAATTTTAATATTCAGAAGTGTCAGCTTTTTCGGACTTGCAAGAATATTTTATTTAATATAATATTTAGTTAAATATGATAAATGATTGCAATAATTTTTAAAATCTAGTTTGTTTATTTGTTAAATACAACAAAATTGCAAGTATTAAATGCTAATGTTTTAAAGTGCATAATAGATTTTTGTAGTTAACTAAAACCTCTTTGTATAATTTATTTAAATATTTTTTAGATCTCATAAATCATCTTCAAGAATATTTACAAAATTCGTTATGAACTTGTTCATCTGAATTTAATGTTAATCGAGGACATTAAAGAATGAATAAATAATGCATATATATATATATATATATATATATATATTAAATCTTAGTACAATATTAATGTATTCGAAAATCACTTTTCTTGCACTCCAGTTTCGGTTTATTTCCCGCTCTGGAGGTATGTTAAATCTCGTGTCTTGGCATATTTATTACTAAAAGAATATTTTAATCGCTTTCATGCGCCCACATACATCGCGAAATCAGCGACTTGTTGGAGCAATACTTTTCCCTAAAATACGTACGTAATTTACTAAAAATAGCTAATATTCCCTTCACTTTGATCACATGTTTATATGTCAATCCCTTAGCTGAGAGAATGCAGGGATTTTCCGTTGTCTTTTGATTTGAAACTTTCATACGAGATGTACGTATATTCCCCCTCTCTCCCATAATAAATAAAAATAGTTAAAAACTCGGTCTGTTCCTTATTTAACGACTACAACAAGGAAATCTTTATACATATATATATACACTATATGCCCAAAAGTATCCGGACACTTGCAGATTTTCACATTTTTTAGAATTTCTCCGAAATGGTTTAACTGACTGCCTTTAAACTTCGGACATGTTAAGAATGGACAATAACTCACATTTTACATTGAAGATTCAGTCCTGAGGGCAAATAGAGGACCGTCTACAAACTGATGAAGACAAAATTTTTTGGCCCACCCCGCTTCACAGAATATTGATAACAAGATGAGACTTTTAGACATCGTAATGTATAATATGCATAATATTTACAGGAATTTTCGTAAACTCAACACAAATATTTGGGAAGATATAAAAGTTTTCTTAAAAAATCTCAAATTTTCCCACCTGTTTTTTGCTTATAACATGCAGAGTTTTCTGTTATATTATACGAAACTGACAGAAAAGATGGCAATATGTTGGAAAAGCATTTTATAAAGATTTGGAAAAGAAGTTTTGAATATTACAGGAATTATGAGCATTTTTAGTAAATAATATTTTACTGCGCATGCGAGAAACACACTGTAATTTTTCATTCACAACTTTAAAGCCAGGTATATAGGGCAACTTATATTAAAAAATTCAGTTCAATATCATTAGTATTCAAAAAGATATCGGCATTACAACTAGCAGAATTTTAGCTCCTGTCGAAGAGAAGCTAAAAGATGAGGGGTTGTACACAAATTGATATTTTTTAAACTTATATCTTTAAATAGTCATATTGAATTGTATAGTGGTTAGAATTTGCTGAATACCATTAAGACTTATCAATTACGCGCATAACTTAAATTCCAGCTAATTAGGCACTATAAATAACAAAAATTTTATTACTATAATTATATTATTTACATGATTATTAACAAGTTACATATTACAATTTTACGGTCAAACGATATTTTTAAATATATTTCTTTTATGGCGAAACGATATTTTATGTAATTAATTTCTTTTCTTAAAATATTTTAATAATTCTACATATATATTTTTTTATTCGTTACGAATGTTAGATGTCTTCATGGGTATTCAGCAAATTCTAACCGCTATACAATTCAATATAACTATTTAAAGATATAAGTTTAAAAAATATCAATTTGTGTACAACCCCTCATCTTTTAGCTTCTCTTCGACAGGAGCTAAAATTCTGCTAGTTGTAATGCCGATATCTTTCTGAATGCTAATGATATTGAACTGAATTTTTTAATATAAGTTGCCCAATGTATCTGGCTTTAAAGTTGTGAAAGAAAAATTACACTATGTTTCGCGCATGAGCATTAAAACAGTATTTACTAAAAATGCTCATAATTCCTGTAATATTCAAAACTTCTTTTCCAAAAGTTTTACAAAATGCTTTTCTAACATATTGTCATCTTTTCTGTAAGTTTCGTATACTATAACAGAAAACTCTGCATGTTATAAGCAAAAAACAGGTGGGAAAATTTGAGATTTTTTAAGAAAACCTTTATATCTTCCAAAATATTTGTGTTGAGTTTACGAAAATTCCTGTAAATATTATGCACATTATACATTACCATTTCTGAAAGTTTCATCTTGTTATCGGTATTGTGTGAAGCGGAGTGGACCAAAAATGTTTTTGTCTTCATCAGTTTGTAGGCGGTCCCCTAATTGCCCTCAGGACAAATCTTCAATGTAAAATGTGAGTAATTGTCTATTCTTAACATGTCTGAAGTTTGAAGGCATTCAGTTAAACAATTCCGGAGAAATTCTAAAAAATGTGAAAATCTGCAAATGTCCGGATACTTTTGGGCATATAGTGTATATATAAATCTATTAAAGTACAAAGACCGACACATAAACGAAACTCTGATGATGGCGGAAAAACCAAATATGCAATGCATTTCAACAACGTAAGAATTGCTTACAAACTTCTACTGAAATAAGGCTTTAAAGAAAAGTTTTCTGTTTCTAGACTTTTTAAAAAAAATTTTGACTGCTTCAATCTTAGAACGAACAAATTTTTTTTATAAAAAACCACAAAAAGTCTCCGAAAAAGTAAAATACCGCAATTGTGGTTAGAACAAGATTACAAACAGATCTGACTTCGCGGACAGCTGTGTTAAGAAGGGGAAAGGGAAAACAGTTTCTTTCAAAACCAATTTCCAGTGAGCGAATAATTCAGTCTTGACAACAATTTCCGTTTCATTGCTTTCTTTTCCTTTTATAAATTTTTACGCTGTTTTGCTTTTTCTGTTTCATAAAAATTATAGTTGAATAAGAAAGTGGTAAAAATATTGCCAAATAGCACTCAATCGAAATTTCAGATGAACAGAACTCTAATGTAATATTAATTTCAAAAATTTACATATTTTTTACGTAATTATAGTTACCTCTAAGCGACAAGGAATTAAATCTAGGCATTCAGGCCAGCAACTCGATGTTAATTTATACATGACATCTGAATTATTTTATTAAAAAACAAATTAATACTTATATATGTTACTATTAAAACATATAATTCAGTTATTTCATAGAATAACTAGGTATTCAACAAGTTAATTCATGGAAAGCCTAGTTATACTATGAAATAGCGGATTCCACACATTAATTCTAACATATGCACCAATTAAAGTATAATGAGTTCATCACTTTCTTCATCAAATCGTCCTCGATTACGTTATTTGCATAAAGTTTCCTAAAAAATTTAAGAAACTTCTTTAAATGAAATAGTTAAATGAAAGTAATATAAATAAAAAATGGCTAAAATTCTTATTACCAATGATTAACTTAAAAAACGCTCTTTTATACATTCATAAGAGTACTTTTCTTTTAAAAATGTCTGGTTCATTGCATTTTATTTAATTATGATAACAAACAAATTGTTAAAGATTTGAAGAAAATGAGTCGATTTCACAATCTATTAAAAGTATTACCACACTTTGGTATTACGAGAATGACTGGTAATCACTCATGAAAACATGGGTTCTGTGTCCCCTAGAAAATAGACTGCATCACGGTGTCCCAAAATATCAACATATAGTACTGTTCTTTCCATTGATGAGAAATAACTCGGAAACTCAAATGGAACTAAATTTTCAATCTAATTATTAAATGGTCAGATAGAATTAAGAATAAAGAGAAGAATATTTAAGAATAATCAGATAGAGAGCCCCATAGTCAGTTGGTTATTTGAAAACAGCATACCACATGTTTAGTCAGTGCCGTTTTATCCAATGGGCTAATTGGGCTGTAGTCCAGGGAGACCAATAAATTTACTATAATGATATTAATTTTGAATCGAAAAATTTATTTATTGTAATATTAAATATAAAAAGGCGCCTATTTAACAATTTTTAAGGCGTCAATCATAGAACATGCAACTTCATTTTATTTATTTATTTATTGCTTATCAATTATTTTATTAAATCTTTAATCCCGAGGCAACTTTTTTCTTCTAGCTCCTTTAAAACCAAGAGTTTTGGGGAGGAAGCGAAATGAATTGGATTCTCCCAACCTGGGTGGTCATTTATCCTACCACCCCATCCCTTGCTATAACCTTTCCTTAACCCTCTGATTCCTAAGGCTATTGAAATGAAGGGACCTTAAAATACGGGAACGTCCGAGCTCCTCTGTCAAAGATAAGGGAAATTCACTTTTCCCCTCAAAAACCACAATGACAGATGGCATTGTCCGAATTGTAAGAAAACTTCCCTCTTCCCCAAACACATCTGGGTGAGCCACTCTAACGAAGAAAGCATGCGCCGCGGATGTGAAATCAATCACACTTAATGAAAGGGGGTGGAAATTTCACAGTGACATGAGGACGTTTCGGATGGCTGTCGTCTTTTGCTTCAAGGGACGCATGGGACGGTCCCGTATCGATAGAGTTAAGGCGCAGGGAAATGGGCTGTGGCTGGCAAAGATAATTGGACCCTCTACCGCGCTTATCTTCTAAGTAATTCCTGAACCTCCCCTTCCCTCAAAATAAACCAAATGCCTCAGACCGGCCTTCCTCGCTGTTAAGGGGAAATTATTAGACCGCTAGGGACCGTCTCGCTAGATGTGAGAGGGTTAAGGAGGTAGTTTCATTGGTTCCATAGGTGATCAGATTCCTAGTTACGACTCTGAAAGGCCGTGAAATAATTCAATCCCAGGGTATTCAAATTCTTAGCCACAAAACTCTAAAATAAGCAAACAAAGAGCAGTCGGTTATCCATTTGCTTTGAGCAAAGGAATGCATCAATTCAAGGTTTAGCAAATAAGTTTTCTAGACATTCAAATTTGAAGCAAATAATTCTCACAATTAAATGTTGTTTTAAAAATTCTCAATTGAATTATTTGCCGAAAAACGCAAATTAAAATACTGTGCAACATAGAACAGTCTTCGTGGAGCATAAATTTTAAATCAAATTCCTCATGTCTACCCCAATTTCAATTTTTTCTCTGTTTTATATATTTTATAATTTCCCTTCAAATATTACTTGCCATCACTCCTTGAACTTTCTATCTGAAGATTTATAAGTATAGGCTGGTTGATTAATTGCCGCCACCACGAAACCGCTCGTACTAGGGACGAATGATTCAATCTCCAGGCTAAATGACACCTTCTTTCTTAACAATGACACATCTCACTCGTTTAGCGAAACGCTAATCAGCGCAGCGTCGATAAATGACGGTGTTCTGGGGAGGTTCTTTTTTTCCCTTTACGGCTTTTCCACCAGTAATCGAAGATAGATTCTGGAGGAAGAGGGCACGCAATCGAACGCTTTCTTCCATTGAATTTATAACTGTTTTCTGTTGTTGTTTTATTTTGATAACACAAATCTTCGGAATCTTCTTTCTGATGGTGAGAAACTCAAGAGCGGTAAAAATAAAACGAGAGCAGTAGAGAGATAAAATAGGAATAATTTATTCTAAGACAACGATTAAGCAATGGAGATAATGATTTTGAACGGTTTGTATCGTTTATTTTTGGAAACGTGAAGTTATTTTAGTGAAAGTATTCTCTATTTTATTCGAGCAGCAACAGAAGGATTGAACTTTTGAAATGAAGAATGAGTTAAAATAGATTGCAAGTAGCTATTTTCAAGTAATGGGTTTTAGTATGTTTTGATTGCAACTGAGAAAAGAAATGCTATTTGTCAAAGGAAATACATGCTAATATAAAAACATGCTAACAAATTTTCAGCATTTAGAAGGTCCATTCCATATTATTTTATTTATTTCCAAAAACATTTGTACTACAACAAGTAATAATGCATCAACGAAATTAAAAATATTTTGAGAAATATTTATTAAATATTTATATTAAATTATTACCACTTCTGATATGGAGATGATTGTTTATTCAAAGAACTACTGGAGGATTTGTTGTTTTCACCTTAATAATGAGATTAATTTGGTCGAACAAATTAATTTAGTTTACATCATCTCAGATTTCACATAAATAATTCTGTCCAGTATTTCAGAACAAATTCTGTCTAATACTAATTCATTATTTGTTAAGTAAATTAAAATTTCCTTTAGAAATAACACAGGGTTATTTCTGGGTGGTCCCCGAAGCTTTAAAACATGGTCAAAAATAATAAAGAGACCTTAGGATTTGTTCTTTCTTGAAACACAATGTTCAGAACTTTTGATTCCGTCGACATATTTGAGTCGCTCAGAGGCCAAAGCGGATAAGTTCATTATTTGATGTCTTCTGGTTTTTGTAAATTTTGATGGAATTGATAACATAATTTTTAGTTATTAAAGGATTCACTCATCGCTTCATTAGAAAACTTTATATGCTTAAACTTTAAACTTTATATCAAATTAATGAACCAAAAATTTAAAAAATTATTGTATTAAAATACATGGATTTTCTCAATATTTTTCTGGACTTATCCGCATTGGCTTCTGAACTCATTTAATGCTCAACAAGACCTCATACATTGATGATTTACAGTGGATTCGGGAAAAGAATTCAAATCACGTGGAAACGTAGCCGAGTGTACTGAGATGTCATTGCCTTATTGTAAGGTCTCAGAATTCGTATAGAAAAGGTGAGGGGAAACTTTTTGCACTGAAATGCCTCATTAAATTTCGGCCGTTCGGCAAATGGCCGCACTAGCAGAACCTGAAGGGTTATTGTTCTGTAATTTTTATTATATTGTAGACAATTATAATATTTCAAGGCAAATTGTACATAACTGTTAAGACTGCAGAAGAAACTCAAAAAGGCCGCAGGTTCTCCATCCCTGGTATAGAAGAATCACAGATTTGAAACCTGATTCCACCGAAAGTTCTTCGTGTGTGTGAGTTTGGTGCACGTTAAATGTACATCCATTCATCAGACGTCCTCACTTTGTTACGGTGTTAAATATTGAAGATGTGTTCCTCGTCATCTGACCAACTCTCAAAAATACGAGGTGTGTCAAAAAATAGCTTTGCAGCTGCATAACGGGACATTACTCAAACTAAAACCCAAAATGTAGGGACTATCATCAGGACTATGCGGTTTCAAATTATATAACAAAAAGGCAATAATAAAAGGCTTCATAAAATTTAAACAGTCTATTTTGACATCATACTTGAAAGAAAATCTTGCATGATTAAGAAATATCTTAAACTTTTTATGTTTGCAATGAGCTTATATTTACCACGATTCCTGCTAAATATTTCATTGTTGTAGATGAAAAAGAGCGTAAACACAATTGAAATGTAATTACAACCTCTCCTAACATCTTTTCCATATATATTTAGAAGTATGATCTTCCTGATTAAATGTAGCCACCATGAATTCATCCGAATCAGAAAACATGAGTCAATCTCTGGGCTAATTGACACCTTCATTAGCAATGCTTCTTCAGGAAAAAACAGAATAATTTGATAGGGCATTTAAAACAAAATCTTCCGCTATTATGAAATATCTCCAATATTTTCATCTACTACAATCTTTTATTTACCACGCCTCCTACTAATTATAAGAAATTAGTAGATGGAAAAAAATGAAGCATCTGCAATTAAAATGAGATTTGCCATCACTCCTACCACCTTCACCGAAGAGATTTAGAGATATGAGCCGACTGATTTATTGCAACTACTAGGAAAGGGTTCGAATTAAGGCGGCATGATTCAGTATCATGGAAAATGACACATTTTTCTAGGAAAAATGACATATTTCCAATCGTTAAACGAAATACTAATCAGTTCAGCATCGAAAAATGACTGTGTTTTATCGATGGTGTATTTTATTTCCATGGATTTCCCAGTCATTATCGAAGACACATCCTGGAGAAAGGAGGCACGCAATCGAACACTGATTTCTTCGAAATTTATAACTGTATGTTGTTACTATTTCTGTTTGAAAACGCATACCTTCGAAGACTTCTTTCTTTTGATGTTCAGAGAGTTAAGCTCGATAAAAATAAAGCGATAAGAAAAGAGAAGATGAAACTGGACCATTAGGCAATGGAGATACTGTTTTTGAAAGATTTAAATCAAGATGTATTATTGGATGTGCAATAATTGGTCTTTTTCTTGTAATGTAATGTAGTTGAGAATTATTTTAAAAGATGAATAAAGGCAAATTTATTTTAAGCTATTGAGATTTTTAAGAAATTGTTATCAATAGTAGTTCTTCGGTAAAATGTCCCTTGATGGACATAAGTCTTTTAATGCAGACAAACAGAGGGATTTTGAGCAAGACTTTATATCTTCTAAAAAACATTAAACATTTGATTATTTCAGTTCAAAAGTTATTATTTTATTTTTAATTATACTAAAATTCCAAAAAATTTTTATCTACTAAATACAAAATAATCTGAAAAACAATTATTTATGACTGATGCAGAAAAATAGTTTCTTCATAATTTAAAATAATTTCTTATTACAGAAATTATAATTGATTGCTTGTTTTGGCATAAAAGCCGTATAATTTCAAATTTAGCAATTAAAATTTCAAGGAAATAATTTATTTCGAATACTAAACGCTATTGTTATGTATGGCTATTACCACATTTTTCTAATGATCTTCATGTATATTATGTTTATAAGCAAACCCTGCATAGTCACTTATTTTCTTTATAGCTTTTTATATACTCTTTAAGCGTTTCATAACATTCCTTCAAATTTTATATGCCAACTCCTTTTTTTTGTATTTTCACTCTTAAGATATTGGCGTATGAGATGCTTGATAAATTCCAATCACTACGAAGCTGACTGTATTTTGAGCGAATGATTCGATCTCCAATCTAAATGACAACTTCATTCTTGACAATGGCACATCTTACTTATTCGACGATACACTAATCAGTGAAGTGGCGATGTTCCGCAGATAGATCTTATTTCTTTCTGTGGATTTCTCTTTTTCCCTTCCCTCCTCTATAATTTAAAATAGAGTCTAGGGAAAGGGGCAACATAATCGAATGCCTTCAACTAAATTTATGACTGCCTGCTTTAATTGTTTCCTACTGATAACACAAATCTTTTCAAAGTTTTTTCTCCTGATGTTGAAAATTTTTGGAAAAGAAAAAAAGTTTGAAAGATAGTATGTTTTCTAAGACAGAGATTAGGAAGTAGAGTTAATGGTTTTGAGCAGTTTAGATCAAGATTTCTTTCCGGAAAAAATAAATTTTGCTTTATCTATTTCTCGTGATATATCTGAATAAAGAGAAGGTTTAAAATAAATGTAAGTTTAAGGTCATGCAAGGCATGCCATGATTTTTAGATATTATTCAATCGTTATTTGGTTAAAAATCTTGTGTGGAAATATACTATATTCTTGAATATAAGTGCAGTGTTAATGATCTGAAAATTAAATTTGATTGAAAAATTTTGAGTATTAAATATTTTGTTGTGCAATAATTTTGCACGGATAATAAAAAGTCGTAGCCAATCTTTATTATTATTAAATAGATTCGCATATTTTTATAATCTTCCCCACAAACAGTTATGTCATGTTTCCATTGACAAAAAATTGCTTTAATGTCAAACACTTTTTTAAGCAAATGCATCAATACATTCCGTTTACATGAAATCTTCTAAGAAGGGTATTCCGACATGACATACAAAATATAACATTGCCGTTTTATCTGTTTTATTATAAAAATCACCGTTTACTAGTGCTAATCCAATAAAATTTAGGTTTAACTTGGGGCCTTTTCCCCGCCTAGCAAAACCGTCTTTAAATAACGATTTTCAATATATTGATTTAACTAACCTAACTCTTGATAAATGACATTTTTTCCATTTTTCACTTTTTTATATTATTTGATTATATTTTATCCCATATCATCCGAAAATTTGACCAATTTTTCACCTGCCTGATGCTTTATATTTTCAATGAAATTTAACAGTATAAATGTTACGGTGAATGTGGATAATTAGTTATTATCCATAATTACCGGACTTTTAGCCGGTTATTATGCATAATCACCGGGGTAATTATACACAATAACCGGTGGTCCCTATATATATATAATAATCCAAAAATTATGCATAATAACCGATTATCGGCATTGACCATAACATACATATTATCATAATCGTTTAATATTGCATTTATAATTTTTAAACAGTTTAAAGCAAAATACTACCTTTTCTTCTAGAAGCTATATATATATTATTTTGCAATTAAAGTTGTTTGCTTTTTAATAATCATGATTAAATCCATTGCTAAGAAATAATGGACATATTTTATAGATCCGAAGATTACAAACTAGTGCAGCATCGGTACTGCCGGTCAGAAAAACGTCAATTATTGTTCTTACATCTATCGTTTCTTTATATCTATCGTTTCTTCATATCTATCGTTTGTAGGGGAAACGTTAGTTATTTTTTCTCATATTAAAATGAAATGTTTAGAAACTAGTGCAGAATTTGTACTGCCCATCAGGCAAGTGTTATTTAATTTTTCTCATATTAAAATGAATGATTACAAACTAGTGCAGCATCTGTACTGGCAGTCAGAAAAACGTCAATTATTTTCTTATCTAATATTAAAATAAAATACTTAAAAAAATCTTCTGTACAACTTCACTATCGTCTATGAGGTAAACGACTGTGATTTTTATATCGTATTAAAATAAAATGGATAATTACAATGTATATTCTCGATTTCAGTATACTTTACAAATTTTTCAAATATTAAATCTTACTAATTACTAGAATCATTTTAATATTTTTTGTCTTTTTAAATGTTGTGTTTGCCGGCTTAAGAAATTTTGCATTTAATTAGAAAACTTCAACTAGAAATATACAACTATTCAATTTGCATAAAGACAAAAAAAAAATCGATTAACATTTTTCAGTTTAATAAATTTGATAAATAACAAGTATCGATACTATTTTGAGAGGTTTCCTCTAAAGAACGAATGTATGTTTCAGTTCCTCCGAAGAAACTGGAGATCCAGAACCACGCGAACGGAAGCACTCTCCAAGTCCGCGAAGCTGAAAGAATAGCCCTTACGTGTATTTCGAGGCACAGCAAGCCAGCCGCAAAACTGAAGTGGTACCGCAATGGAGCTCTACTTCAAGGAGGTGAGTACACGCCTCACTGGTTCCCATTTCTCCGATAAGAAATTCAATAAAGATCTCTAAGTTTTAATTTGTTGAAAATGGTATTTTGTTGGAGTGTTTCATCTACATTTATTACCAACTACATTGCTACACTGAACATAAGAGTCTACCAACTTTTAGATTATTAGGATAAGTATTTTAAACTCCAATTAAATCAATGATTTTCAGCAATTTTAATGATGGTAGTATGTTAAATTCTAGATATTTTTTGTATACTGGAAATCATTCTTGAATTTTTTTAAACATAATATTATCCCAATTAAAACCATATTTAAAAAAAAAAATACTTTTCTTTAAAAATGGAAACATTTTTTGAACCCTTTATGAAAAATTGTCTATACTTTTAAAAAACCTTTTGTAGTACGTCTGTGATGTGCTATTGTATAGTAACTTTTAGTGTAGAATGGAGTTCTACTTCAACAAGGTGAGTAAACGCCTCACTGATTCGCATTTCTCGAATAAGAAATTCAATAAAGATCTGTAATTTTTAATATGTTGAAACTGGTCTTTTGTTAGAGCAATCTGTGCTTCATCTATATTTATTAGCATCTTCATTGCTACACTTAAAATAAGATTCTACTAGTTTTTAGATTATTTTAACAAATATTTTTAAGTGCCTGTTAAATTTATAATTTTACTGCAATTTTAATCATGGTAGTATGTGAAATACTAGAGATTTGTCGCATCTCTGGGATGCGACTCAAGGAAAAAGAAGGATTATTCAGTAAATAATCCAACATAATAGCACTCCAGTTAAAACCATATTTTGTGAAGAAATACGCTTCCTTAAAAATCTAAAAATTGTGTAAAAACTTTATGATGAGTTGCCTATACTTACTTTTAAAAACCTTAAGGTCTATGGTGCACTATTGTATAGTAACTTGTATTGTAGATCTTCTTCAAGGACGTGAGTAAACACCTTACTGATTCTCATTTCTAGAATAAGAAATTCAATAAAGATCTGTAGATTTTAATTTCTTGAAACTGGTATTTTTTTTTTTGTTGTGAGAAATTTGTGCATCACCTACAATTATTAGCATCTACAATGCTACACTTCACATGAGATTTTACCAGTTTTTAGATTACTTTAACAAATATTTTACGAACCTATTAAATTTGTGATTGTACTGAAATTTTAATAATGGACGAATGTGAAATCACAGATACTTGTTGCGTATTATAAATCAATCTTGAATGCTTATAAAAACATACTTATTAAAAGAGCATACTTTTTTAAGGAACTAATTCTCGTTCCAAATGCAAAAATTTCGTTGAGTCCTTTATAAAAAGTTTTCTATACTTAAATTTTATGAAAAAATCCTAAAGCGAAGGAAACAAAATATTTATTAAGTAAAACTTCAACGCATATCTCATATCATTTTTAAGAAGTTTATCATTCAAATCAAAGATACATATTTTAATACTTAGCTGCATTTTTAAAACCTTTATGGAATATATCTTATATTTCATTTCTTCTAAGATTAATAACTACTGTCACAAACTACTCGCTGTTAGATAGATTTTTCTATAATAGCCCCAAATGCCATAAAGCATTGGTTTTTTAAAGCATTGCATATTTGCGTGCATTTCTAACTTTTCTCATTTCTGGAAATCTGGAAAATTTGATAGAAATATTTATTCCTACCTACGCTTGCACCAATAAATCTTATTTGAATGACCGACCACCATGCATAAAAAGATTGCTGTCGATAAATTTTAAAAAAAATACTTGACTATAAAGAGCATTCCTCAGTTAGTGAGAGAACTTTTTTATGTGCGGAAAAGGACATCTCAAGGGATATTAGTTAGCCATATACTCGTATAATTTTTCCCTTATTTACCAGGAACACAGACTGACCTACAGATGCATCATCTATGCTCTAGAGGTTTTATATAAATGGTCTGAAAATTCATAACATAACTAGCAATTATTATAAATTTCAATAAGCAATTTTTTAAAGATGTAAAACAAACCATCGTTAAAAAAGCAATAAAGTTTTAAGTTAATAAACAACTGATATTTACTTTTGCTTATCCATCAATTGATAATCAGTTTATTTGCTTTTATATTTGATTGTGACTAAATATTCTTCAATTGAATTTTAATCAACTGATTAAAAACACTCTCTACTTTTAGATTAAAACCTGTCTCGAGAAGAACAAATTCAAGAGAGTCAATGAGGCCAACATAAAAGATTAAAACAGAAAAGGAATATGAAGCGTGCGTTACTGCTGCTGTTTTTCATTTTTTCCCGCCGAAAATTAAAGAAATGAAATGAATTTATAAATTTATTACTTTCTTGCATATTTGATTGCTTGCTTTTAATAGTTTTTTGTAGTCCTATATAGTAAAACTACTAAAAGTTGCATCAGCATGTCTAAAATATTTTTGCATAAATAAAGGGTGTTTCAAAACTCATGATAGTTATGTTAGGAGGTGATAGAACATAACTAAACAAGCAATGCAGTGTATGCTCGGAATTAAAATGGTGAGGCGCTTTCCAGCAATTTGTACCATGCGAATAGATAGCTAGAGCTATTTTGATTGGTTTTTACCTGGCGAGTAATATGCTACATGGAGGGTCAAAATCAGGGCCAAGTTCTTTGATAGGCCTTACCACTCAAAGGTGCTGGAAAAGGAGGGGGGGCTGAAATATGTATTTCCCTATAACTCCATTAAGATTGTAGTTAGATTGACAATTCAAATTTGATGGATTATCGCCTCATCATAAGGTACAACTCTTGTATTAAAATATTTCGTTAGCAGATATTGCTTCGAAGATAGTGGCTGAAAATCCGTTTTCAACACCTTCCTTCAAATGATTTTTAACCAAAGTTTGTTACACCCCGTTAGAAAGCTGTCATCGATTTCATTCTGTTCACCCTCTCTACAAAATATTACTCGCCGGTTCAGATCCAAACAAAATTACTCTATTACGTGGGATAACAAGGAACAGATTGTAGGATAGCGCCCTACACAGGTTGAGTTTCGAGCATACATTGTTTGGTAAATTAAGCTTATCTATTGTGTTATATCCCCTTCTAACGTAATTACCGCGAGTTTTAAAACATCTTGTACTTATTCAAAGATATTTTAGACATTCTAAAGTAACTTTTAGCAATTTTGCTACACAGAACTAAAATAAAATAAAACTATTAAAAGCAAGCAATAAAACTTTTAAGAAAGTAATCAATATTTATAAAGTCATTTGATTTCTTCTACTGTCGCTGGGAAGAAATAAAAATCAGCAACAGAAAGTCACGCTTCAGATTAATTTGATTTTTTTCCTCTAAAATTGTTTTTCAATCCATTAATGTTTGTTCACGACTTACACCAAAATAAGTTTTCCTTCTCCTCCATCGTGATGAATTCTGCGCTGCATATTTTCAAATATTTCGATCCGAATTATAATATCAAATAACAGGAGAGAGGGAACATTTTGTGAAAACTTCTGTTTACTTTCAAACAGCCAGAGCAGATTGAAAATTTCTTTTCCATTTCCATTCCAAAAATCAAGTTTAATATTCGCATATCGCTCCTGCTTATTGGAGCTTCGCTTTGGAGCTGCTACGAGAGATATCCCTGAAGAATTCACTTCAATTTCCCTAATTTAATTTTACTACACTGTAGTAGCTTCTTCTTTCTACTTACTTTTCTCTCTTCACTTCAGTTCTTCTGCATCGAAATCGCAATGGCATGTTTTATTATGCTGAACAGAATAATATATATATATTTGGCTGGTAAAATGGCAATAAAATAGCGCCTCCTTTCGATAATTTGATTACTTCAAAAACATTCTTTTTTCGGAATTCTGTTACTGTTGTTCGCAGAAGGACCGCAGAAAATTACAGGAATCGTTTGGTCCGGAAGATTGATTTCAGTGTTGAATAAATAAATTTGATACTTCCTCTGCGGTTAAAGAACAGCGTTCTCTTTAATAAGAAAGTAAATCAATCTGAAGTGAATAAATTTGTCCTGAAATTCTACAGTTACAAATCCAGTAACTCTGAATTTTAACAAATGCAACACGATCATTTATTTGTTTTTTGAGAAAAAAGTCAAGAATGTAACAAGAAAATAACAAAGAATAACTGCAGCACCAGACATATTTAATTATACTACATTATACTTTCTTCTTTCTTTTGGTTCTTGATCGAAATCACTACGGAAGACTTTATTATGCTGAACTGAATCATACAGGGTGGTCATAAACTATTAAACCCATTTCAAAAATTAATAAAAAATGCTTATAATGTAGTTACTTCGGTTTTTTTAATTAGAAAGTAGATAAAAAATGTTATTTCTTTTAGATAGGCAACGCGCCGTTACGGTAAACTAGATCAGTGCAATCCAAGGCAAATATCAAGATAGCTACCTTGCAGCAGAAGGCACGTCTCTGGTACCACGAAGACAAATCAATTGAAACAGTTCAAAGAATTATGCTGTTAGAGTATCAAAATTGTGGGTCTCCAAGTAATAACTCCTTTAAGCGTAGGTATGAGAAATTAAAGGAAGAGGAAATGTGCATCAGTGAGGGAAGACTTTCACTTCTTAATTGCTCATACGAACAATTAATGGAGATCTTACTTGGTAACCCACAATTTCGATACTCTAACCGAATAATTGTTTTAATTGCTACAATTGATTTGCTTTCGTGTAACCAGAGACGTGTCAGATGTGGCCTTCTGCTTCACGGCAGTCAATTTGACACTTGCGTTGGATTGCGCAGATTTAATGCACCGTAACGTCACTATACCTATTTGAAAAAAAAATGAGCTACTCTCTCATTTAAAAGGGAAAAAAACACAAATTTGCTACGTTGTGGGGTTTCTTTTATTAATTTTTGAAATGGGTCCTATAATTTATGGCCACCCTGAATATCTATAATATAAAACATGTGTCTGTCTGTCGGTCGGTCACGAGAACTCCTCCTAAACGGTGAACGGTAGCAACATGAAATTTGCACACGGCATTCTGGATTACATTTCTAGGTCAACGGTGCTATTCTTAACTTTCAGAATTAGTTAGTTCTTAAGAAATTTAATTAAATAACGAAATTTAGCCGATGTTAAGCCTAATGCTTAGACTTTTTTGCCAATAACTTCTGAAATATTTATTGCACGACAATTATTTTTACACCATCTTAAAGAGAAAAAAATATCTTTATAATGATACTAATTCCATTGCGGTACAACTTTTGTTCTAACTATAATTAACATTCCAAAAATCATTTTAAACACAATTCGTAACAACACAATTTGTAACAATGTTTTCTATTGTTATAAAATTAAATTCAAACCAAATTATTATTTCATGAAATGCTTTATACAAGTGCTTTTACCACTGTTAGAATTAATATAAGAAAAAATATTTTTCCTTGGAAATTTTTATTTCTGGCAGTGTTAAGCCTTTCAAGGTTACTTAGTCCAGTTCCTATCCAAGGGAGACGAACTAGCAAGGAAAAAAGGATAATCGACCGGTATATTTGTCACAAGAATTCTCCCTAAACTGTGAACAGCATCGACATGAAATTTGAGCATGCCATTCGAGGGTCCATTTCTATATCAACTGTGCTTTTTTCAACTTTCAAAAATTATTACTTCTAAAAATATTTATTTAAATAACAAATATTAAGCCAATTTTCGGCGTTTTTTCTAAGTTTTTCAGAAAAAACGCCGAAACTTCTGAAATATATATTGCACGAGAATGATATATATACCATTTTAATAATAAGAAAATTTTCTTTTAATGATCTGAATTTAAATGGCATACGTTCTTCCCCCCAATTTTAATAAACATTCCGAAATTCATTTCAAACACAATTCGTAACAAAGCTTTCTATTATTGTAATTAAATTTAAACCGAATTTTTGTTCTATAAAATCCTTCATTCGCGTGTTTCTCCCATTGTTAAAGTTATAAAAAATATTGCTTTCTATGAATATTAAGGGATAGGTAGAATTTTTATTACCACTTTTATTTCATAGCATGTGCATCTTTCAATATGTTTGCATAGCAATCCAATGATGTTATTTAATAACTATCCATATGAGGTGCTTCATTGAATTTTGACAAAATTTTAAATGATCCTAATGAGAGTGTAAAGCCATTCAAGGTCATTGAGTCCGATTCTGAAAGGAGAAGGTCTAAAGAGAAAAAGAAGGAACATTATCGGATATTTTCCGATCAGGCACATAGAACCAAACAGAAGAGAATGGTACTTTGGATGATGGTAATAAAAACCATGATATTAAAAAGCTTCTGTCGTGTACGTACTAATTAAGGGGAAAGAAATGTGGAATTCCAAGGATTGCTAGACTCATGCCAAGTGGTTCAAGGTGTGGAGACAAAAGGAAGTGCTGGCCGAAAGGTCAGATGACACGGGAGAGGTCAAACGAAAATGAATGCTGCTCGAAACACTTTTTAAATTTTTACAAGCTCATAGACTTGGAAAATATTTTCATCCCGAGCAACGCCGGGTATATCAAATCGTATGTAATAAATATATTTTTAAGTGGAACTTAGTAAGTTAGTCTTGCTTTTTGATGCAATCATATATAGTGGCTTTAATCATCTTTATCAAGAGAGATTTTTTTCCTTTAATCTTTAATCCGAATTGGCGTTATAAAGCCAAAAAGAATGAAATTATCATTTGTGATGACAAAATCTATCACCGAAATTTCGAATAAATATTCTTAGAAACTTTACTTCTTTACTTCTACCAATCGAGATCATATCTTGAAGTACATGATGTAAAATTAGGCAACTATAAATCAATTAAGAAAAATGCAAATGAACGTTTTCTGCATAGTGGATTTAACTTGCGAGATTCTGAATGAAATTATGAGGAGCGCCTAAGGTTATCTACAAAAATAACCCAGTTATAGTATGCTGGTAGCGTTGCCTGACGGCACCTTTTCATGCAGTTACCCATAATTCATCAATTTTGTAATTCCCTTGTTAGAGCATTTCAACATGATATGACCCCTTATTGAAATAATTATTTAAACATTTTCCGATGTTTTCAGTCTTTTAAGAAGCAATTTGGAGATTTATTTAGGAGATATATATTCAATTATCTAAATTTCACATTTTCAGTGTTATAAGTTACAAAAGAATTAATGATGGCAGAAATCGTGCACTTCTCGTTTGTATTCGAAGTGACTTATCACTGATAAATGCTAGTAGGAAGGCAATAAAGTATTAAAATACAAAACAATATCAAATTATTTATTTGACAAGTATTTAAATTTAAAAAATATAAATAGATTGAACTTGGTTATTTGTACCAAATACTTTTAACGTGCACAGTTCACAATGAATAGTTTGTTACGAGGCTATTATGTTATACAAAAAAAATTCTGCACGATTATTTTTTAAAGGGAAGATGAGTATACTGTGAATTGGAAGATGTAGAGAAATGCTTTCTTCTTCATTCATACGTGCTATAAATACTCTCATGAAAGATCCGAACACTTTTGTGTATAAACGAGCTCTTTATTATTTAAATATGACTACTATTTATTAAATAAATTTTACGTCTAGATGGTTTCGAAGCGATTAAAACAAAATACATATTCCACTAGAGAAATTTAGTTCGTAAACAAGTAAAATATTTACTATCCTTTTGAAAGATATTTTCAGATTCATTTTTTCTTATTCATTAACTCTTAATGAACAGAATAATTATGCACCCGATGGCCAAATAGTTAAGTATTCTATTGCATCACTAAAATATATTCTAATGTTAGAGTAAGAACTACAAGAATGGCTTAAACCATGAAAAATACTATATTGATTGGAATTAGCATCACTTTTTAGAATTTTCATGAGTAGCGCCAAGTCTGCTGCACAAGCGCCACCTATTTCGTTAAAGCGTTTAAGGCACCGGAATACACCAGGGTTGCACTAAATTAAACTTTGAACAGAATCCCAAGGATTCATAATTCGCTGAAAAATAGAATACAGATTTAACAAGTAAGATCATATTAAAACATGCTTTGCACTTGGAATAGTGGAAACTTGCCTTTGCTTTTGTAGTCAAAGACATGTGTCAGTGAAATGTAAAGGGCTCAAACGTAATTTATTTCTAAAAGCAAACACAGAAACACTTCTCTAAACGACCACACCTGCATAGCGGTTACCCTTCTCAATGACCATTTTTGTTTGGCCCAGGAATGTTGGTGATATAACTCCATAGCCGTAGTGTTAAATTAACATCTAGAAACGGCCACTCAAACCTCTCTGCGCAGCTAGGTCGGTCGCCCATTCAACTTCAAAAAAAGTGCATTCGTTTCATCTCTACGACCTTGGACTTTTATTTAGAGGAAACAGTAAAAAAAAGAACAAAAAGAATATACACTCAAATAGAACAATGGAAAGCATTCATTCTAAGAGAAATTAATCCTCAATTCCTTTGCCAATGGGAAGAGAAAAGTAAACTTGACCTCTATTGGGTTTTCACATTGAAGAGTTCATTTTTACCCCTGAGTCGCTGATACGGGCTCTAAGAAAGAAGCTTCTGACATCGGTTGCGACCATCAGCAAACGAGACTTTCATCTCAACAGACACTAAGAAAATTAGACGATATTATTGTCCATTCCTCAACAACTACCGACAAAACTATTAAAGATTTTTTTGTCCAATAAAAACCAGCGGGAGTGGTCTCCCCTAAACTTTCTCGTATACTTCCCAAAAAGGTGCCATTTTCCCTCTAAGTAGGGTTGCCATACGTCCCGTATATTCGGGACTGTCACCGTATTTCACTACTTAGACCCGCATTACTATTTGTCCCGTTTTCATCCTAAACTTTGTGTCATTATAATTTTAAAATGACTTGCGTCCAATTTCATAATTATGTGAAAGAAGAAAATGATATAATTAAGAAAGTAAAATCAGCTCTAAAGTATGACTGGGTTAAAAATGATTAGCCTCGCATCTTTTTTTTATTATCCTACGTGATCATTTTATAAGATTGCTAAAACTTTTTTTTTTTATCAGAGTAAAATAAGCTATAACGTACCCACTTTTTTCATGTTTTATTTAATTAGCACCTAAACGTCTCGTATCAATTCTTGGTAATTATGGCAACCCTTTCTCTCCCAGCATGGATAAAAAATTTGAACCTACTGTAATCCAGAATTCAATGATTATCCGCGAGTTTCTTTTTTCACGCGCCGAAGTCTAAAGGAGTTTATTGGTAGTGGCACGTGTTTCGAAGGTCACGTGTAGCGCCAATACGCAATTTGGTCTTGTTAGATAAGGAAAATCTTATATGCAATTTGAACTCCTTGTTTCTAAACGATTGAAATGAAAATTGGACTCAGACCATTTAGGACCATTAGGGTTAGAAGATCATATACCAAATTTTATTTATCTAACTAGTTAAATTTAGGAGTCATCATGTTCAGAAGCATACGACTATACAGACAGGCAGAAAATAAATGCTTTCACGGATTGGTCCAAAAGTTTTGGAGTTTTTGTAAGTTCTGGAGTTATCGTGTTCACATGAACGTGGACAGAGGGACTTCCCGTGAACGGATTTTGTCCAAAATTTGATAGAAACCTACAAATTATATGTAAAGACCACCAAATTTCATCGCTGTAGCTAAAATAGTTTTAGAATTATCGTGTTCACAGACAGACAGTCATAATTCCAAAATTGCGTTTTCCGGACTCAGGAAGGTCTAAAACGTGGAGATTCGTGAAAATCTCGAGTTCGAATTTTTTGATGATTGCAATACTTTCTCTTTGTATACTTAGTTTACGAGAAAGTAAAAAAATGAAGAGAGCTGTGTCCCCAAAAGCTGAAACATCCTAGCAAATTCAAATTGTATCTTTAAACCAAATAGAACACAGTACTTTTGTTAGGCGATTCTTCAAATTCACTTTATCAGAAACAACGAATTAGGACTTGTTTAAATACGCATTTTATACTTCGAAACATGAAACCTCTTTAGAGCGATCACCCCTCTGAGTGGTCAATTTTCCTAGAAACGGAGGACGGCCGCTGTAGAGAGATGTCACTGAATTTTGAAAGTGCATGAAACAGAGAAATAAAAATACATACATTTTAAAATACAAATTCACTGAGTCAACATAAAAATTAGGGCGACACTACACTTTGTAAAATGATAGATGGAATCACACTGATGCTAAAGTATTTCAAAATAACTTCAGAATTTTGCCTTTTAGCTTAGGCATATTGGAATTCATGCTATACAACATAAAAGAATATGCATTTCATTTCGCATGATATCCACGAAGGTGAAGCTTCGATATATTTCTAGACATGTAGGCAATGGCGAATCCAGGATTTGTGTCTGGGGGGACTAGGTATAAATTTTTTTTATCGTCGTGACGAATGTCATACCTTATGGCTTTTGTAAACCAAAACGCTTTAACTTTACAGACTTTACTCACATACCAATAAGAATCATAAAGAACACTTCAATACTTTCGATAATTAAATAAAAAAGCACAATGAAATAACTAGCAAAAACATGTTTTTTGACCGTGTCAATGCTACAAATACGAGTGGAATGACTACAAAAGTGAAAATTCTTTGAGCCTGTCAAAAGCCAGGAAGAAATGTTGTCACTTTTTTTAAAGAGATATTAAGAAAAAACAGCTGTAGTGATTTTAAATAAAATAAAGAATTCTGGTCTAGTTCTGGGGGCTGCAGCCCCATATCCCTTCCCCCAGGATTCACTACTGCTTGTAAGTATCCTGACTTCATAACGAAAAGCTATGATGAGGGATGATAATAAACTTCATTCAATATGAAACATGTAAACCACTAAGCAATTCTGAAAATTCTATTTAAAAAAAAACCCAAGGTGAATGTACTGGTGTATATGATGTCAAAGCAGAAACCTCTGAATTTTATAACTGTGATTGTTTCCAAACAGTTTTCAAATGAAAATAATTACGGATATTTAAAACAAATATTGTAACAATATGTTTTGTTTTTAAAGTTATTGATATTTGGCAAAACTCTTTAGCAATTTGCCTAAAAATAGGAGGATTTTATGCGGTTATTAGTGATTACCTTTCATAAACTTGCAAAGAAATAAAAAAAAGGATAATATACAAAGTACATAATTTACTAAAAAAATTCTCCGGATGCGTTAGATACATTTTTCAAAGAGAATATTCCATTTTTTGTATTATTTAATAACTAAATTAATTGCTATAAAAATGGATCTGAATTAAAAAAATAAGCACGTGAAAAATTCTAGTGGATACATCAGTTCTTTGTGATTTAAAATAAAATTGTCGCAAGTTTATGGAGAAGAAATCTTTACATTATCTGGAAAATTTGATCACTCAATATTACTGAAACTGTCCTACGACTTTAATTTACAACCTAATAATTAAACAGGTCACTCGTTCCTTTTAAAATTTAAAGCTGTAATTTAATTCTTTCAAAATTCTAAAACTTTCGTTTGTAGGAATTTATAAAAAATAGAATATAATAAATTCTCACACTAAATTTTTCCAACAAAATATAAATTTTCTGAAAAAACTTTCATTTTTATAAACAAAATCTATATTTGTCCAAAATGTGTATCAGAAAAAGAATCAGTATGATATCTATTATGCAAAGAAAACGTTAAGAAACGCTCGCATAGTTTGAATTTTGTCATACGTCAATGTAGCTCAAGTGCTAATAATTTTATGAACGATCTGAAAGCATTTTATTCATATGCTATTATGTGCAATTTTAATAATTTCATTAACGTATTAATAACGTTAAATAATAGGCTAGATAATAAAAGGAGTGAAATGTGTGAAGACACAATTTCAGAAACACATGGGATGAACATTGTATCCATTTTAACTTAATTATCTAATACATTTGTCAATTCAATGACATCAGTTATGCGCTTTCATTCAATTTTGGAATATTAATTTATTGCAAAAATTTTGAGATAAGAAATGCAGGTTTTAAGAGACATGAATTGGTTAAGATAAATAAATTATAATTTTATTTTTGAACCGAATAATTTAATGCTTCATGTCAGAGTTATTTCTACTTTATTATGAAAAAAGTCAAAAAGCAAGATTAAAAAAAAATTTTTTTAAAACAACATTAGAAAAGTCGAGCATCAAACATATTGCACACAAAAGCTGAATTTCGAAGTGGAAATTTAATTCTATATATCAGTCTGATTCATGGTTGTAGTCTGATGGAATATTGTTCCAAACATAATTTGATTAAAATAGAAGAGCAATATTTCTCAAAAACTGATTAAATGTTTGCGTACCCTTTCATTCTTTTCAGTTCAGGGTCTCCAGATACTAGTCTCAATTGAAAAATGCTAATTTAAAATTCGCCTTTGGGAATTGTAAATAAAAATGTAAGGGGAAATGTGTGTGTCTAACAGACTCTGAGTTTTATTAAAATGCCTCCGATATTAGTTATTTTTTAAAGTTTAAAATATATTCATCGATTGCTTTAAAGATAAAAACTTCTTCAATTTAAAGTGTGCAGTTACTCTTTTATGAAAATATATTCGATGCTGATACTTTATACATGGTAGTTTAATTATCCGACATAAATGGGTATTGCCCATGTCGGATAAGTGAAAAGTATCGGATTAAAGAAAAGACAGAAAGAGAACACCTTTTTTATGTAAAATAACTTGTACCATGTATTAAATTTAATACCTTTCATTATGTACTGTACTTCAAAATAAAAATAAAAGTTTTATAACCAATGTATTAATAATCCATGCTAATATTAATTACAAAATAAACAGAAGCAAAATGAATCTATAAAGACAAAAGAGATAGGTTTAAAGCATGCTTATGGTAATAAGTTGGTTCCGTGCAGATTGATGTTTACTAATTATATTTATCACATCTCTTACGTAAAAGGATCACTTCCGTACCTTAGTCTTCTTTTTCACTTTTTCAAGGTTTTTTGGACATTATGCGTCATTTTAACATTACTAACTTCACTTGGCAGAGCTGAGTATCCAACCACCTTTGGCCACCATTTTCATGTTTACTTTCAGTTTATTTACTTATTATTTCCGAAGCAGATCCAGATTGCGTAAATAGTGTAATGATTGACATGATATTGTTGCAAAGATATAATGTCGCTTTCCTGCCTCGCTAGTCTTATAATTGGGGAGGGAGTTTTACAGTGATAAGTATGGAGTGACGGGCATCAGCCATTCCGGGACCCCTGACCTTGGCGACGAACTTGGCGACTATTTTGGCGACTTGGCAACAAATCGATGATTCCTGAAAATGTGACCTTTTCTCGAGATCTCTAATAGAAAAGGGAATACGCTTGAATATACGAGAAAACTCCATGTGACGTCACTGCCTATCGGAGAGAGTATATAAGGACCACGTTTGGATCAGAGTGTTAGTGTTTTATACACTGGAACGACTTTAGAGTTTCGTCTGCAGTGCGAGCAGGATGCTGGTGAGCTGAGAGGTATTGAAAGTGCTGTTATTGTCGTTATTAGTTATTTGCTGACTGTTTGCGTTGCTAAATATCAAAGTGCTGAGCTGTTATTACCTGTGAATTGTTGTCTGTTTACGTTGTTAATCTGTGCAAGAACTATTGTTTCCTGTACATGTTCTACGTGTTTTCCTGCATAATTGTGAATAAACCTTCATTCTCCATTATCCTGCGCGTTGGACTGTTTACACCATACAGCCACTGAAAAACTTTTGTAACAATATACTTTCAATTTAAAAGAGTGCAGAGGCTAAAACATTTAGCAAAGGAAAACTTTTCCCCATTGTGAAAAGAGTGATAATGAGCAATAACCAGAAATGGCGGCTGCGATACATTACATTATAGTGGTAAAATAAAATATTGTAATATTATAGCACAATAACCTTGATAATAAAATTTGAAAACGAAACTAAATTTGGTAAGAACAGTATCTTTAAGTAAACTAAAATAGTTAACGAATTAATAATTAGTACTATTCAGTTTTGATTTGACTGCAATTGTAGATTTTTTAAATTTTAATTTAGGTTCATTTCATCCTCGAGAAGAAATTACTGGTTCCCGTGTTCATACAACTCTTAGCACGATTACTGTATACGTCATAATGGATGACAACGGAGCATCATATACATGTGAAGCAATCCACGCAGCCTTAACATACCCACTAAAAGCGAAAATCACGATAGATGTCTTATGTAAGTATTTTAGTATTATTATTCCTTATACTTTCTTACTGTACACTTAGCTCTTAATTTAGTATTATTATTCCTTATATTTCCCTATTGTATACTTAGCTCTTATTTTCGTATGAAAGAATTAAATAAGCTTTAAGAGAATAGAATGTCAATGACTTGTTTATTTCAATTCTTTTGTATTCTCTGTGTTGTTTGTTTATTTTTGATTTGTTGTTTGGTACCGTTTTAATTCGTGGCTTCCTCTATTCTTTTCATTTTTTCTTCTTATTATTATTATTATTTTCATTATTTTTTTATTTTGATGTTATTTAGTAATTATTCAAGAAATTGTGTATCGGACAGTTTGAAATTATGCATAGGAAATTTTGAAACTGTGATAAGAAATTGTGTATAGGTTGATTTAGCCTTTTTCTTGTGATGCAGTGTGTTGCATGTTTAGGTCTTAATTTGTGGTTTCCTGTATATATATTTTTTAAACTTTCTTTTTTTCAAATTATTTTCCTTTTGATTGTATTTTAATTTATGTTATTTTGTAATTAATCAAGATTTTGTGTTTAGAAAAGTTTGTAAGTGCATATAGGAATTTGGAATTGTGAGAAATTGTGTTGGTTATTTTTGCATTTTTTTTCTATGAAGCAGTGTACTTTGTGAAGAAATTTTGTACTCGAATTTGCTAACGTTCTTCGGAACTGTCAGTGGCTCAATATTTGTATGTCAGTAAGGACAGATCAAATTGCTAGTTATTATTCAGTTGTGGATTGTTATTCATCATTTCAAATACGTGAATTTAAAACCATCTAATATTAGTCACAACTGCTACTTAGAGCTGCAATCCGAGAATCATTTGTTCTGTAATTCCATGGCGGTGTCTTATTTAATAAAATGCTCAATTCCTAAAAAATTAAAAAAAGTAATGAATTAAGTGTCGTTTAATCCCAATTTGTTCTACCTCGAGAGTTTCTTTTCATATATAAAAAGTTTATTCCTGTGTCAATGAGGGTTTTGGAACATAAATAATTTATTCGTCTGATTTCTATTAGATTATTTTTAAATTTTAAATCATGAGATGTTGCTACTAAGAATATTTCAATCCTTATCATCAGCTTATAATTTTCTATTTCAAACATGAAATAAGCAAAAAAAAGCAACTTCACTATTAGATTAGTTAGTTAAGTGTAAAATGTAAAACAAATACTACTATTAACACTTATAGCAGCAATTTTACACCCAAATTTACAACACAACATATCTTATGAATATTTTCCATATTTGAATTTCTTAGAAAAATGTTTTTCCGCAAAAGATTATCTACCTGTTAAGAGAGGAGGACTATAGCGACGGGAGAAGGGACAAGAGGATGCAGATTCATTTGGCTCAATCTTGGGTGTGGGGACGTAGACAAAATGTCACAACTATTATTTCATATTTTAAAGCAAAGCACTGTAGAAAAGCTCAGAAAATACTAATATCCGCCATTGCTAGGAACAGGGGAAACGTGTACATATTCTCGAAATGAAGTCTACAATTCTTTTATATCATAAAAATACACCACAAACAACATTTAACAGTTTCAGAGTCTACCAGTATTCCGAACAGATGTGACATGTGTTTGTATAACCTGAAGCTGTCCGATAAAATCTGAAAAATCATATATTAAAAAATTTTCAAAAAATGCTTTTCGTACATTTACCTACACGATGATCCTCCATGCCTGCAATTCGGCAATTTCAATAAGCGAATTGTTTGAATTCTTTTAAATTAATTCTTCATATTTTTGGAAATCCCAAATCTCTTGCTTAAGTGTAAAAGTCATAAAAATACAGTCCAAACTTATGGGATTTATATGCGTGTAACATGAAGCTTTTTCAACAGAACTTAATGATTATGGAATAAAAACTTAAAGCCTTTCCTTTAAAGAAAATGCAAGTTAATATGCATTTGCTTGCGTGATTTTATTTCAAACCTGAATTATGAGTTAATTTAATTTATGAAAAACTTATTTTCAATCGAGATATTTATTTAAACATTAGATTAATTTTAAATATTACTTTTGAAACGCGAAACAACATTAATAAAAATAATAATATTTAATTTAAATATTCAACATTGGATTATTCATTTTGCAAATGAGATGAACAAAATTTAATCATGGAATTTATTAATAGAGGAATACATTCATTCAGCATTTCAGCTTAATGTAGAGCGAGAAAATTCTTCATGTTTTTTCCGAATATGATCATATATAGAGAGAAAAGTGAAAACATTCATCGTTTTCAGACTCTTAAGTTTCTGCTTGTGATAATTGGATTGAACTGAATAATACATTATACAATGTTACACATAAAATATTTAAATGCGACACCTAGGGATAAAAAATAGAAGAATGGTTGAAATCTTCAGGTGAATTAATTTGCACTTCGAGAGCGACGAAAAAACAAAACTAATTATAGAAAAGATTATGGATAATTTGTAGCATTAAAGATGTTAAAATTGTTCGAGCTGAAATTTGTCTCATAGGGTTAACTGATTATTAGGGTTAACGCGATGTAAAATGGTTCAATGCAGACAAATTACCTCGGCCTTCATTAATTTTCGTGGATCTCGTTGCTTCTTCTTTTGTTTCAATTTTCTTGCGTTTAAATTTCTTCTTTCTTTAAGTATCGATTTTATATACTTGATAGATTTAGCCGCTGTAAGCTCATTTTCTTCCTGATGGCGACGGTTTATTCGAATAGCACGAAAGATGTAAAAGCAGAGTTTATTTATCACGATTATCTTCCGAGAGATATGGAAAAATGACTATTTTTGACTACATTATTTTATTAAGCATATTTTTATAAATTATAATAAGTATTTTAGATACAAGAGTTGAGCAAAATAATGGAAACGCAACGAACAAATACAAAAATGTTTACTAATGAAGTGTAGGACAACTTTTAGCATGTATAACGGCCTATGTGCTCGAGAAATTAGTAATATTATACAAATAGTGAAGGTGCTTAAAGGAATATTAAACCATTCCTTGTGAAAAAATCTTGAAATGTTCAGCAGAGATAATATAGGAAGATATTGGCTACTGCTTCTCTTCTCCAAAAGAGGCGACATTGGTTCAATAATATTGTGGTAAGGGAAAAAGGACTGTCAAGGTAAAACACATGACTTCATCTTCATGCTCTTAAGCCATACCTTGGCAGGTATAGCTGTATGAAGTGAGGACTTATCGTCCTGAAAAACTGCATCTCCAGGTTGAAAGAAATTGTGCACCAGAGGGTGCAACTGGTGGGCTAAAATAGTCACTCCCAGTTACTCAAAATACTTGCGCGATAGTAGGGCTTGCAGAAAAACTTGAGTCGCTACCCAAATCGTAACAGAGCCTCTGCCATGCGTCAAAGCTGGACGAAGGGAATCCGGGTCATATATTTATAAAAGCTGTTCTCCCGACGTATTAACATCTTGTTGTGAGAAACAATGTAACGTAGGATTTATCGGACCATATCTCTTTCTTCCATGTGCGGTTCGGCCAGGTTTTGGCCTAGTCGTAAGTAAATTATGTACAGCTATTATTCTACTAACTACCATTAGTCTATAGTTGCTATTCTATTAGGAAGAAACTGAGATCTTGAGTGTGTTGAAATTTCTCTTGTGAAGGACATTGATATTCGTGTTATTAGATAAATCTTCATTTTTTGATTGATGGTAAAATATGTGTATCCTTCGAAGATTATCGAGTCATTGATTGTTAAACATTCTTTTTTCTCTAACTTTAGACAAAAAAATAGGCGGGTTTTTTGACGTAGACTTAAGTCTATCCATAGTGGTCTAATGGCGGGTCGGGAAAGGAAAAAATTATGAAGCTTTTCGCGGCATCTTTAAACGCTTGTAGCTCCAAAACCAAATAGCATAGAGAGTTGGTTTTAGTTTCATTTAACAGAGAAATATTGATATTAAAGATTGCAAAAATAATTTTGGAATTTGGAATTATGTTTTAGTCAGAGTCGAGCTTCAAATTTGGTGAAAATCACTAAAACTTTTGATGACGACACAGCGACCGATGCGCGAGCTCGCAGACTATCCAAGTACATTTGGCAATTCATTCATCGATATTACGTTCTCGCGAAATATCACTCAAGAATTGTTGAATTACATCGAATTGCGTGGTAAAGTTAAACGCTGCTAGATCCGTAACCAAAAAACATAAAGAGTTGATTTTAGCTTCATTTAACAGAGAAAGGTAGACATTGAAGATTGCAAAAAGAGTTTTAGAATTTGAATTATGATTTAGTCACAGTCGGGTTGCAAAGTTGGTGAAAGTCACGAAGAATTTTGATGACATCACAGCGACCGATGCGCGTGCACGCATCGGTTGTGAGCGGCATATTAACTGGATTTTAACAGATTAATAAAATAATTCCTTTCAGATTAATTAATTCATTCAGATTAATTCATTTAACAGAGAAAGGTCATAGAGCATAGGTCATAGGTCAAAGTCACATAGAGCTACTTTAGTCACAGAAAGTCACAGTTGAACAATCGATTAATTAACTGTCCTTAGTTAATTATTATTAACAATTGTTTTTTAATTGAGCTGTCCTTTCCATCGATTTAATTGAGTTGAGTTGGTTTTAAGTCACATAGACCTACTTTAGTCACATAGAACAACTTTAGTCACAGTTGAGTAAGGTAAGTAAGTCTACGCCCCTCAATCCCAGCGACCGTTTCGCAGAGACAGCCTCCCGTCGATTTTTTTTTCGTCTTTTAAGTTAAAACTTAAGGCTTTATTTGCACGGGGAAAGCACAAATAATTAAATGCAATAATTAACAGTATACACACTAATTTATTGAAATTGAATGGCAACACTCATGTCAAAATATTATTATTAATATGGTCCTTTATGTGCATTTCATAGTGTTATGAAGAAAATGTGCATGTTCATATGAAAATAATTTTTTCTCATTTACGAGTATCGTATAAAATATAATATAAATCTTTAGTTTTTATTTAAGAACAACAATCCAAATTTCCTTCATCTACCTTATTGAGTTTTGCAATTATCATACTCGCATACTCAATGACAGATATTATTCCAAAAAAATGCTTTTCAGACTCAAGAGATAAAAATCTCAAAATTCATTGAAATACCATGATCGAATTTTTTGACGGTTACATTACTTTCTTTTCAATATTTAGTATACATGAAAATAAAAAAATAAATTAATATATGTATATAAACATAAGAGAAATTTATATTTTTATCATAGTGTATCTTTCATCAAATTACTTGGAAAGAATCCTAATTATCTTCCGCTAAGGACAGTTTAAACAATAATTTACAATACATTTCAGCTGTGTTAATGACTTTCTAATGACTACTGTATTGTAGCCTTTTTACAAAACGAACGTTAATGATTTTCAAAATTTGAGTCTACGTTTGTTAGCTACGTTGATTTATTATGCCTAACTAAAAATGGTTATGTCTAGCCTTTAAAATAATCATAACATTACGCTTAAACAAAGGAATTATCGATATAAAAATTCATTCAATAATGACGCAAGCTTTATCTGAATCGAAAGACCATCTATTATAATACATAATTAGACAAGCAGTTCGAATCTTTTTTAACGTAATGCTGCAATGAATACGAAGGCTTAAATTATCTGAAATAAAATATCAAAATTGCAGGAAATGTTTCACTAATCTATCATCAAATAATCATTTTTTACCCGTCATAACATACAGCAATCGTATTATGAAAATAAGACGACTGATTTATGAATAAATTACTTACCCCCTTACCTACATTTTCTACTCTTTAAACCGCCCCAAACTCCTCATTCTTTCTTTTCGCTTCAGCTCACTTCTAATAACCATCAATCCTTCTTAAAAAACGCTCAATGGCGATTAGTACCCTCAAACGATTCTACAAAGAACATTTTGGCAGCTGTTTCTTTTTTAACGTCTTTTTTCTCTCTCTTTTATCGTTCTTTTTTCTCTTTCCCAATCTCATTCGTTGGTTTTCTGGTGCAGAAACGTACAAAGCGTTTCCAACATCTCCAAATGTCTTTTCGAATCAATTTTGAATCGGAAATTTCTATTTTATTTTTTTTAAAAGGATCGAGCGATATATAAGAAAGGAAAACACTTTCCCGTCGAAAATCGGAGCAGTGCTATCATTATCTGACTCTTTTTTGGGGAATCCGAACAGTATATGATGACTATTCTAAATGCAGGAAAGATACGCATGCGATATCACGCAGATAAAAATAGGTTACATTATGTATAAAACACGATTCTGGGCAAAATTCTCAGTTGGGACTTTTTACGAATATTTCCATAAGAAGGCATATTCGAAATAAACCCACTTATCGATTTTTTAAAATCTTTTATGGAAATACTTCAAAACAAGAAGTTAACATTCATATAACAATGGCAAGAGATGCTTATTACAAAGATTTTTTGCACAACACAATCGTTATAACGATCTTTCAGATAAAATAACAGATAACCAGTATAGAAAGCAAAGCACCCATAATTTGAAATTATTGCACTGTAAGAATATACAAGGTGCCCATTATATATCATGCTGTATTCGGATTCTTCTAAAAGAATTTGATAAAATGTGAAGCAATTTTACTAAAGTCACCTCTAAGAGAAATTTCAACATTATTTTCAAACAAAAATTAACATACTCTGTTATAAGTGAACATGAAGTTAAGAGAAAAAGCTGAGAGAATTATTACCATTCAGGAAAATATGCTTTTCGAAAACACTTACGATACGTACCAGGCTATATAAATGAAGCTTACTTGATGATTTGTGACTTTCTCTGATAGACATATCTTAAATTGCTTGTGATTCAAGCATTTGTTTTCTATAGCAAGTTTAAAAAATCAAATATCATTTCATGCCAGACAAATATACAGGTTGTTTACAGTAATGTGCAAAATGACGTATAATTTATGTAGCTACTTCAAATCGTTTGAAATTCACACAAGACTGTGGCGAATTTTGTTAAAAATCGTAAAGTTTATTTTTTCGTCGAACCTTGTGTGTTAAGCAGGTGTGGCTCGTGTCTAGGGACTGCGGTAGTGCAGCACCCCCAACTTTTTCCATTCTGTAAATTTAATCAATTTATTTTATTTTGCATTTAATTTTAAAATTTATCCACAATTTAACGCAATTTTGTATTAAACGATTACGATATTCAAATGAAACGCGAAGAAAAACCTACGCAGAAAACGATGTTCCCTATCTTATTTTTTCACTACCCGAAGAAGAAGCTCAAAGGAGAAAGGAACAATTCAATCGGGAACTACGGATCCTTGCAGTACAAAATTCGGCCTGCGCGCATGAGCAATGACACAGCGAAGGCGTTTCCTAACTTTCTCTACGATAATTTTAAGCTGAAAGGGTACTGTCGAAATCAACAGTTCCTGTTGCGTTAGAAACGGAATTTTAAACGTTTTCTCGCATGCTAAAGCTTTGAAAAAAAAAGAAATGAAAGATAATTAATGATAAATAAAAATGTAATTGAAAAAAGTTTTTTTATAGTAATGGAATTTCTTGCAATCCAAAAGATTTTTTTGATGATTTTTAGTTATAAATGCTGATGAAAAACATAATAGAAATTTTCCGTGATACAAATATGTTGTTAAAATTTTCGTGAACCCTAATATTCTGTATCTTTCTATTTGGGATCATGATTAATAGTTTAAGAAGCCTCGATTTTGAATAAAACACGGTTCGCTTAAAGGAAGAAAATTTTTTAAGGAATATTGATAAGTATATTTCCAATTTAAATGATCGCAGTTCACCTTTAGATAGATGTATTAGAATAAATTAATCAATTTTTTCTTCTCTCGAAATTCCCCGTTACTACATAATACATCAGAGCTTGAACTCAGCTTTCTGACATGAAAAAAAAATATTTTCTGGCGCACATAATATGAATCGGGATACGATTAAATGTAGCTGCTTTGATTTCAATGGATACAAAATTTTTTAATCGTCGTAAAAGCATCAGAGTTAATATTTTTGTTCTTTCGCTGAAAACAAAACCAGAATGTATTTTATTTTTGAGTAATTTTTTATGATACTTATAAATAGTATTCGCTGACGCTTCTGTTTATATTAGTTATACTATAACCCTTTTTTCTCTTTACTTAATAAGAAAATTATTTTATTTCTGTACTATGCTGTCATTTTAATGTTAATTTTTGAAAATGTAGTAAGGAATACAGAAAACGGAACTGAAAAACTAATTTCTAGCTTACATTTTTTTATTGCAATTAATTTGTTAAAATACTTACCTATTTGAAGAAAAGATGTTATTAGTTATTCGTTAAATATAAAACTACTTAAAGTTTAATGAAAAAAGCCAAAAAATGTAATTGGTTCAAATATGCGTTACTGCGCAGTGAAGGATTAAAGATGCGCAAGAAGGACAGCACCCACAAGATTACATAACACTAGCCGCCACTGGTGTTAAGGCATGGTATGGCTGAAGGACAGCACTGGCGGAATACGATTATGGGTTCTGTTCACTGGCTTTGTTCTTAACCAGAATTATTGAAAAACTGGTAGCTCGGTTTTCGTTCCAGCAGCGAATTGCTTCTGAGGTCTTGGGTGCTTCTGGATGTTCTCTGGTATTCTTCCAAGTGGAACAAAAATGTGAGTCATTTTCTCCTGTAAGACCTCCAGGAAAGCAGACTTATACCTTTCATAGGTCCATGATTCACAAACTTGGCTTAATATGCTAAATGAAGTGGGCTTTGAACCACTATTTACAATGTTTCATTTTGAAACTGAGCTTTCCCTTTTAACTCATTTTACTGTTAAAGAGACAGAATTTCCCTCGAGTTGACTTCTGATATTTTTTTCTCTTTAAAAATCGCAACTGCATGTTACAGTGGGCAGGTTACAGATTTTTGCTACTTTCAGCCAATAGATTACACAAAGAAGGATAGATCACCTCATATTAATTGTTGCTCAACCTGTATTCACTAATCGTTATTTATACTTTATTCAACCATAAATAAAATAATATGTGTTCCATATTTTGTAAATGCATTTTATTAATAAAAATCATTTGGAGTATTGCACATTTGCTAAGGTGAATTTTATTAATGAATTGCTCTGATGAGAATCCATGGTGAAGCTGTACAGAATTTTCTTACTGTTCTTACTTTTCTTTTGTCGTAACTGTAGCCAAGAAAGTCATTAGATATTATTATTTTATGGTTATATACTCCACGACATCAACTCTTATTAGATTATCAGAACGTAAACACTCTTAGAAAAATTATCAAACATACTTTATATCCGACTGAGAAAATAATTTTCTACTAGCAGCGTTTGAAAATATGAAAAATGAAAAAGTTTATTTTTCTTAAATATTCTATAAAAAGCCTTTAAATGCATTTTTTTTCGTTTCAAGCTTATCCACGTGCATGTTTAATTAATCAAATAAAAAGAGTTCGCTTGAAATGTTTTAGGAAATGCAAAGGTAATTCAAAGTGTTAAAATTGTTCTCCATCGGAATACTTCTATTACCTTGAGTATCAAGATAAAGAATTCCAATTAACTGAGATGCTAACCAACAATGAAGGTAGACCTCTATAAGTCATCGAAGATAGTGTATGCGAGAGAATAGGCAAACGTTTGAAACTACCTACGGAAGTTGTGTCTGGCGTATGATCAACTGGCAGCGAAGGACTCAATCATTCACTTTTGGTAAGAAAACATAACTTAAATGTTCATAAGGCTTAAAAGGAACCTCAGCAAGAGTTAATATCAAAAAAACTTAAATGTTAAAAGCATGGTTGGTAACTACAGTATACCAGACAAGATCTCATTTTGGTTTTGATGCGATTCGCGCCAGCTATTGAATGTAAAAACCTTTAACTCTTTAATCCCGATGCGACTTTTTTCTTTTAGCTCCTGTAAAACCAGGGCATTTTGGGATAAAGCGACATGAATTGGACTCTCCCAATCTGAGTGCTCATTAACCCCCCACCCACCCCTGCTATAACCTTCCCTTAAGGCGCACGGAAATAGGCTGTGATTGGCGAGGATAACTGGACCCCCTACCGTGCTTATCTCTTAAGCGATCTAAGAACCTCCCCTCCCCTCAAAAGTAGCCAATCGCCTCAGATCCGCCTTCGTCGCTGTTATGGGGAAATTTTTAGACCGCCAGGGACCGAATTGCTCAGTGTCAGAGAGTTAAACTTTCGCTGCTTGAAGTTCACGTGCAAGGCTCAGTTGCCAGAGGAATCTCACACCTGCCCTCAAATCCGGAGCACATAGCCCTGATGACGAACCACTAGAGAAACATTTCCGCCAGACATTGTAATTACTGGTGTAAAGTTTTCCAGGGAAGATGCAACCTTCTTGCTCTCAGGAACAGAAGGAACCTCTGATAGACGTCAAGCAGAACTAACGCAGAAGCTAATGCTAACTGGAAACTATAGATCCAAGCCCGTTGACGTTGAGGATGAAAAAAAATATCCTTTTGAGGAGTGAACCTTAAATGAACGTTAGTATGGCTGCCCCAAAAGGTTTACGAATGGTATTACGGCGTACAAAAGCATGCGTCGATGAATGAAGATCAGGATGGAAAACTCTGGAGGAACACTGGGAGGCACGCTGAAAACAGAGTTTCCTTCATCTGTGCAAAAAGTCTCCCCCGCGCAGCAGCCTCTTAACCAAAATAAACCTTTTAAGCAATGTGAAATCATTAATTTTCTTTATGTTTTGATGCATTCAAACATTCCTTTTCAGATATTAATTTTCAATTTAGTAGTAACTGTTCTGCATACGAAGGACTAAAAAATAAAAGAACACCCATTTTTTAAAAAATATGAGGTTCAGAAGATTTCTCAGTAATATTTGTTGTTTATTTTATCCCTATAACTGGATTCAAATCAATACATAATTAGTGTCAAAGGAATTAAAACAACAAAAGGTTTATTTCACAAGTTTTGTCTAATTATTGTTTCTTGCAGTATTTTTATGACTTTTGAAATTTTAAATGAGGAGAAAATTTAATGCCCCTTTTCTGTACAGTTGTAAATATCAGTTTGTAAAAAATATGAGTCCTCAGAAATCGCAAAAATTGTTTGTATATACCGACAAAGTGATAGAATTTTAGGTAGCATTTGGCAGGATTTACAGATAAATTTCAAACAATATATTTGATTATAGCATTATTATATCAAAAATAAATGCTTAAAAGGAATTCAGATCTGTTATGACATCTAAATAGCCATTTTTACAGTATATGTTTAGAGAACTGAAATATTGTTTTGGACTATGATAGGATTCTAACAAATTATTGTTCTAAAATGTGATTTTTTAAAGAAGTTCGTAGAAATATAAACCTGTTAATTCTTGCTTTATATATTGGAAATATCATTAAATTTGATCTAATCTGAGTTGTATGATATTCATCAAAGCAAAGAAACATCTATAATCGACCAAGAATAGTCAACGTGAACTAAAAGTCTAAAAAACACTAATTTTAAGATTAGTGGTTTTAAAATTTTTCTCAGCTTTACCTCAAATTTAGTCTGAACAACTTATCTCCTTAACCTCCTAAAAATGGAACATGTTATAGACATTCACTTTTAATTCAGTTCGTATAAGAAAGGAAATAGCATCGGAGATACTCAGAGAGTACCAGAGCGAAAAATATCAGAAATTCTCTTTTTCGATACACAAGTCAAACACATCATTATATGCGAACAAGTGAGTTTGAAAAACAAATTTCAGCCAAACTAGCTGATTACTCAATATAATCTTGAACTTAATAGGATGTGTCACCTAATTAGGATGTTAAGAGTTTAATCTTAACCCTTAAAACTCCTAAATATATTGCACATCCTATTTATTATTTTATTATTTCAGTTCATTTAAGAAAGGAAATGACATCTGAGATCCTCAGAAAGTACCAGAGCGTGAAATATTAAGAATTCGCTGATTCGATACACGATCCTGACACGTCTTTGCATGTGAACCAATTAATATGGAAAACAAATTTCAGCCAATTGTTAGAAATGTCATCTAGAATATCGTAATATAATTAAATCTTAGCATTACTGATGAAAAGGTAATACTTCGGTATCATTTACCAAAAATTCTTTCTCAGAAGCGAAAATATATATTCTTGCTTACCTTTAAAAAATCAATAACTTACTTTCAAAACTTTTTAATTCAAGTATTCACCGTTCAATTTAATTATATGAATAAATTTAATTCAAACATCTTATTAAATTTTGAATAATTCATCTTTGGGAGTTCCAAATATACTTTTGCTTAGGACTTTTAATGGAGAAAAATTATTTTCTTATTGCAGAACTGATCCAAATTTAATTAATTCTATTTTATTATTGATATTATTTATCAATTTTATTAATTATAAAAATGAACACAGAATAGCACTAAAGCTATTATAAACCAAATGTAGATTTATTTGTGTAACAATTTAGGGGACCGAATTTTTTGTGTAAATTATTGCCTTAGAATTATGAAATTTCTTATACCTTTATATTGGAATATAGCTATAATAAATATCTTTAAATGTACTTTAAAATAAATACTTACTTATTTAAAAAAATGTTCATAATATAGTTAAAATATCTCTAAAATCTTCATTTTCCCAAAATTTTAGTATTTTCTATTATTATTTAAATTATTAATTAAAAATACATTTTGTACATAGGGAGGTATTGTATTATCATTTTATTTAAAAGTAAATTTTCAAGAATTTTCATTATTATTTTGTGCTTTTCTAATCTAAAAATGTCATTCAACTATCTAAATAAAGCCGAAACTTAAAATGGATATTTTTATTTATTTTAGTAATAGAAATTTTTATTATAAATTTCTTAGAGCTTCCTCGAGGATTTAAACTCGTTGAGCATTTCAAAGGCATGCAGATCTGAAGAATCATCCTTTAAAAATAGTAATATTTATTCTTCTGAACCCAACAACTATCTATTTTATTTAACAACATATATTTATGTATTATTCTATTCATATATATTTGAATATATTATGAATATAGAAAATAATATTTATCTTTGAGATAGAATATTAACATGGAAATTCCGTTTTTTAATTCCTTTTTCGTAGTTTTAAAGTCTCCCATTCCATAAAAATGTCTTCAAAAACACTTTTCCGACGTCATCCTATTACTTACTTTGCTATTTAAGATTAATGCTTTGCATTTAGGTTAACCAACTGTTTTATTCTTCACAAAGCTGACCCCATTTTATGTAATTCTGTAAGAAATTGCTCTAACCTTTTTGAGAAGAAACGCATGGTATTCCCAACAGAATCTAACACAGAGGAAATGCCGCTGAATCGATAAGCCCTAATGGCCTTTTAACTGCTCAATTTTTTCGTTATTTATGTTACACTATTTTCGTTCGTAAAATCTTAAATCCATTAAGTGGGTTGATGGATTCAACCTGACCATTTTGCATTAATAATCTTCAAGACTTTATAATCGGTTTTAGCTGCAATGTCCACATTGCCCTTGAAAACTACTCTGTCGTAACTATATTCTTTAAGTTCAACAATAAAAGTGTGATTAAATTTAAAATTTATAAATTTCTATGCTGAAGTTTCTTGATTAAAAGTGATTCGGGATCTTTCGGGAAATTACGTTAATATATAAAGCAACACAATTTGCATAACTTTATTACACCTAAATTGAGATAACACTAAATGAGTTTGAAGATATTTTCTTTGAATTTTAAATATTCTTGTTGGAGAGAAATGTAACTACGAAATTTAAATAAATATAAGCCTTACTGAAGTATTAAAACAAATATCGTTTTATGCATGTTAGGTATGTTACGTATATTATTATAGAGTGTTGCGATTTCATTTTTAAATCAACATTTTTCATTCCGATTCATAAGCAAACTCATGAATGTATCTTAATCTAAAGAAGTGTTGACACTTTGATGTCTGGTAAGTGGGTTACATTTAACCCGCCAGAACGAGTGTGAGTTGGACTAGCACAAGTTGGTGAAAGGAGTGTGATACACTTCAATTTATAAGGGCCGGTCGTTCAAGTGAACATAGACAAAGCCTGTAGCATCGGGAATATTTTTCATGGGGCCACAAGATAACAGTTTAAGCAAGCTGATGATGTGACGAAACTGCGCATAAAGTATGAATTTACAGGTACAACTTCACTACGCGCAGAAACCACTTGTAAGAGCAGAGCTGTGTGATGGATACGTCCTAACAACTTCAGCTTAGCTTTATTCAATTTTCGTACAAAGAAGGTGTGACTAACGACTTATTTAAACAGTATGAGGCTACAGGCGCAAAATTATTTTGAGGCCCCTCTCCCTTCCCAATGATATAAATTCATTGTTGGCTTGGCACTGCGTTGTCGAATAGATTTTAAGGGTACCAAGGCACGAGACGAGCGCCTCTAGCACATGTGCGAAAAACCGCTCCTGGATATGACGGCAAGTGTTTGTCGAATGCAAATCGTGTATTGGGAAGCGTGCTTCAAACGAAGCACCGTGATTAATTGGTGTGCTTAGTTCTGGAGTGTCCGACAAGGTACGGTGGTCCTCCCTCACCCTGGACAGGAGTCGTAAACGGTGCCAAAACAATTGCTTGTGTTTCCGGTGGAAAGGCCATAGAATTGTTCTGAATCGCCTTGCGATTGCCATGTGTTTGGTGTGTCAGAGAAGGACCCGCAAGGTGAACAATTCTCCTGCAATCAAGCGGTTTGTGGTGCTGTGGAAGAGTGGTTCCATCATCAACCTAAGTCATTTTTCACTGAAAGTATCAAAAAACTTGTACCGCAATGGAACTTTGCCTGAGCAATGAAGTGATAATTTAGCTCTTTCGGAACCTCATTATTATGCTTCTCGATGACTGAAGTGCTCATTTCCTAATAAAGTATATGCAATTTTTCTATGTCTAAACACCAATCTATGTTTCACTTGAACGAACCTGATGGTATGAAAAATAAATCATTTGAACGAACCTGAAGCAAATGCAAAATAAAGTGTAAAAATCTTATTGGATCCAATTCTTGTAGCTAGGCAATAAATTAAAAAAGACGTTGAAACAAATTAAAGAGCAATTTAATATTCCAAACACAGAAACATTAACAGTGTATCCTCTCTTTGTGTATCCTGCATAAGTAAAACAATCCAAAAACCTTTTTTTTCACACAGTTATACTTCTAACAACACTTTCTCTCCAATATAATATTCTTCTTTTCTCTAAAAGTGCTTTCAATATACGCATTAGAATATTTTACTAAATACTTAGTCATTATGTCCTTCACTAAATTGTAGCAAGAGTCAATATGCTTTTGTACATCTTGTTGAGGAAATGGACTTTTCAGGCAGTTTTCTCACACTATCCAAGATTGCAGGCTTTTCACTTTTAGGAATAATGATATTTTTACGATTTAAAACTGATGTCCTTACCAAGATAAATTTATCAGGATTGTTAAAGGCCAGTTCCGCATCATTGCTTGCATACTTGCATTGAGTGGTTGCTTCTTGATTGCTGCAGTATTCATTGCTACATTGCCACATTCTTCAATAACGAGATACAGGTAATTGACAGAATAAAGTGAACACTTTTGTATTTGCGCGCTGTTTTCATATCTCCCGAAAGGTTGTATAGATTTTCTTTGAACTTTCATCATATAAAGAAGAGGCTTTAACTCACATTTTGTAGGAAAGATTCGATCACGAGAAAATTTATAGGACAGACAAAAAATTTATCAAAGACTCACCACGTTTCTCAGAAAGCCAATAATGACTTTCAACTTTCATCAATGGTTTTGTTCGATGTGAGCAGTATTTGCATGCATTTTCGTAAAAATAGCACGAAAATAGTGCGAAATTGTCTCTGTGACGAAAGAAATTGCCACGACTTCTGATTTTATTAAATGGTGCAACTGCATCGAGGATATGAAGCAAGAAGGTAGGCCGACGAAAGTTTGAGAGGCTTCCAAAGTTCTGATATTTTGTTTAAAAACATATCTTTCACTCAAATTTAGATTTTAAATATTTCTTCGTATTTCTGAGAACAAAAGCATACTTATTTAAGAAAAAATTATTTACGTTGTTTACAAAATAAAGGCTTTGTTACTTACTAAGAAGTGCAAAGCCTTTATTTTGTAAACAACGTAATTAATTTCAATGTCACCATCATTTATCAACATTCCATGTCACCGATTACATTTATCACCATCGTTAATTTTATTACAAGTAAATAGATTAGTTTATTTTCATTTTAATAGAGAAGTTTAGTTTGCATTTGCTTTAATAAACAAAAATAAGCAAATAATGTTTAATACAAAAGACAAAATAATGTAATATACTATCAATATAAATACAATAATACGAACAAATAATATTCTATTAGAAGAAATAATATACTATATTTCGTATATTATATATACGAACTATTAATATGACAATATAAAAATAAATGTAAACTGTGGTCGTTCTTGCAACGTTAACCATAACTGACTGTGACTGACATCAGAGGCAGCGCCCTCTGAAGCTTTGAACTTCAGTCGAGGTCAAGCGATGGAACACGTTGCGTCGCATGAATAGTTCTCTTCTTTCTGTTTGTTCCATTTCTGAAATTATTTGTGTAAACTGTCTATGCATATTGTAGACCTAAAATAAATAATTCTTATACTAATTTCGACTGCTTACTAAACCAATAAACGACCCCTACAGGATCAAAATCAGAAAATATTTGGGATTTTAATCGTCAATCCAAATTTGAAATTAGATCATTAGTTTTCCAAAGCAGCTAAATATTTATACTACTAATATTTGTGCTTCTCTCGAATCGCGGATTCCAATACTGATAGCACAGATGAGCCGAAAACTATACAGAGCTGTTGTACCGCCATGAGTCGAATTTCTACATTTAGGCATAGAATGGAAATATGGCGAATAAAGTGCCGCCTCAGAGGTTTTCCTCTGGCATGTCCTCAAAATTTAAATCGTTTCAAATTTCAATGTTATGCCATCATCAATATTCTATGTCACCAATTTTAATTATCACCATCCTTAATTTTATTATAAGTAAATAAAGCGGTTGATTTTCATTTAAATAAAGAAGTTTAGTTTGTATTTATTCCCACATTAATAAGTAAATATAAACAAATAATGTGTAATACAAAAGAAAAAGTAACATGAATAATGTACTATATATGTTATTTATATATATTACATTAATATACTAACAACATAAATATAATAATATGAACAAATAATATTTGGTTAGAAGAAATAATATATACGAATTACAAATATGGCAATATGAAAATAAGTGTAGTGTTTAACTGTCAGTCCAATTATTGAATTCGATCTAGTTTTCCAAAATATTCAAATATTTATACTTCTTAAGAATGGAGAATTCCTATATTGATAGCACCAATGAGCCGAAGACTATGTGGAGCTGCTGTACCGTCATGAATGGAATTTCTACATTTAGGTATAGAATGGAGACATGAGTTTAGTTTAGTTATAGTAGCGTCCCGTTTGAGACAGTATGAGGGTTATTATGGATCGGACCTCGTAATTTTGAACCGTGGTCAAACGACGAAAGCGGCACCTGAACTGGTACCCCCTTTCCAAACTCCCACATCGCACAGGCGGGGGTATGTGCGATCACTGCGTATGATTTAGAATGCAACAGGCTCCATACACGACGGATCTTCAACGGAATCCGAACCTGAAATCCTCCGGTCCCGAAGTCGAGACCTTACCACTAGGCCACCGTGGCCACAGGGAAATATGGAGAATAAAGTGCTGGCTCAGAGGTTGCCTCTGACATGTCCTCAAATGTTGTCTGCAAATTATGATTTAAAAAATGAGACGTTCTAATAATTTATTTATTATCAGAAAGCAATGCGCTTTAATGTAGAACTTTGAGGAAGGTCACACACAAGTATACATACATCATCATCAAAGAACACAATTTGAAAAAATTTATATTAAATTTCATATGACATTTGCAGTAATACTTCGCACACAGATTTAATGGATGCATCACGCAATTCCTTAATTGAATGAAGCACGCATTATATCATTCACTTGACAGAAAAAGAGAAATCCATTATAGAAAACAAACACATCAATTAGAAGCAAAATGAAGGCAAAAGGTTTTTAAGCAACAAATCGTCAATATATTTTATCCCAAAACATATCGATTTTTTAATTCAAATAATCAGATTCATGAATTACATGCTTGTAACTGAAATTCGTGCTATCTTGAATATGTGAAATCACGACATACTTCAGTTGGACTTTGTGAAATCAATAAGAAAAACATTTTTTTTCTGTTTCTGTTCTGTTGAAAGAATTGAGTCTAGAAAACAATTATGAAAGTTTTTATTGATTAGTCACTATTCTAACAATTTGCCCTTTTAGTTAACTGCCGAAATATTTGATTTCGTTTCGTAGAATTCCGAATCTTTTCGTAGCAAGCGTTTCTGTATCCACTGAATGGAAATTAGAAAATGAATTTGCAGAATATCTCGAAGAATTTTACTTTTCTACATTTCAATCTTTTATTTTGAAAGCGTTGCAATAGAGAATGAAAAATGATTAAAAATATTTGTTAGGGGCCTTAAAAATAATATCCAAAAAATTTTCTTAAGCATTTGATTAAGAAAATAGAATTTCTACAATAAAAATTAGAATATTGAATGCTTTTATTTAGTTATCTCTCTACAAATTTATGGTCTGATTTTCCACTTTTTCCTGTTTTTCCCGTGTTTCTTATGCCTCCTTCACTGTCAGGTTTTCTCTGATTTCTATTTCACAATTTCCAGGTAAATGTCAACATTGATCGTGAAAACGTTGTTGTTATAAAAGTATTTTGGTTGAAAATTGACCAGGACGTTTCATAAATTTTAAAATGACATTGTCATCAAATGACGCATGAAATTTCTATAATAAACTCGCCAGAAAATATGAGATATTTTTTCCTCTATTAAGAGGGTGATTGAAAAACATAACCGAAATGTATTTTCTTTTCCAGATTCTTTTTCTGCATATCTGGTCGTCATATTGCTTCAATCATCAATTTTTTAAAAATAATTTAGATATGCAAAATGTATAGAAATCAGGTGGGGTAAAAAAGAAAATTATATTTCTATACGTATGTAACTCATTAAGCATAATAGAATATGCAAAAAGAAAAACATTTAAAAAGGATATAGCGTTTCAAGCAAAACATGAGAACTACTCCATGAAAGGGTCTTAAATTAAAAGTTTTTTTTTATTTATAATGAGAATCTTAGATACTTTAAAATAAGCATCAAGTGAAACCTGTGCTCGGAAATTATTATGTGTATTTTTAGAAAAAGTTTTTTTTATTCTTCTTATGAAATCACCATAGGGAGAAGATATAATTGTGTTTATTACACACAAGAATAGTATTTAATAAATAAAGCATGTTTGATTTTAAGCATCAATTGATATATGTAAATAGAGTATTCCAATTTGTTTAGATTTTATTTTTCTCTGCCTGTATATTTGCATTTAAAAATATAAATATGAAATAGTTATTCTATTTGTAAAATTATACCAAACCTTTTGAATGCATAATATATTTCAATACAAGCGGAATTTTTGGGCCTGTATATTTGTATATAAAAATAAATAAACAATAATTATATCTGTAAAATTATGCAAAACCTTTTTAATACATAGAATATTTCTTTTCATTTCGAATTAGTTTTCTTTGTCTGTATATTTACATTCAAAAATATTAAAAGCTTTTATTCAGTTTGTAATATAATAGAAAGCATTTCGAATTCACAAGATATTGCAATTCATGTAAAATTTGCTTACTTTGTCTGTATATTTGCATATAAATAACATTTATTCCGTTTGTAAAATAATAGGAAGCCCTTTGAATGCACAACATATTCTAGTTATGTAGAATTTTCTTACTTTGTCTGTATATTTGCATATAAAATATAAATAACATTTATTTAGTTTCTAAAATATTAGGAAGCCGTTTGAATGCACAGTACTATGAATGATAGTACATATAGAATTTGCTTACTTTGTATATTTGCATATAAAATATAAATAAGCAATAATCTAGTCTGTTAACTCATAGCAAAACCTTTTCTTACTTTCTCAGATCCCCCCGGCATCCCTGAAATCGAAGGGTACCAGGAAGGAGATATCGTCCAAGTGGGCGATACACTGACGCTCGCTTGTATTACCAGAGGTGGTAATCCGCAAGCGGAGCTCATCTGGTACAGAGACAACGTCCAAGTGGACATGTCATTCACGACCAGTGGCCGGGAAGTTACAAACATTCGGACATTCACTGTTGACAAAACGGATAACAATGCTGTTTACAGATGCGAAGCCTCCAACTCTGTGACTTATCATCCTAGGATAGCAACCGTCAAACTCAGCGTTCAATGTGAGTATTCACTTTCCAAAACATGTCATTGCCACTACAAATGCATGTATGACAGATAGATCTTAAAAAGAAAGAAAGAATCCAGTATTTCGATAAATATGAACACTTTTTCTCCAAGATATTAAAATTTAAACTTACATTTAAAAACAAGACAGTAATTTATCAATTGTTAATAATTTTTAAAAATCAATAATAAACAATAATAAATTTTAATTTTAATAAGTCTCAAACGGAAGAAGGTAGAAAGATTCCCACTCAACCGAAAAAAATCGTAATGAAGACGTTTTTGAGAACGGAAAGTCATAGGGCGCATGTGTAAACATTAAATTGCAGTCAACTAACGGTTTAAATTTAATATTGGATAATATGGGAATACCATATACAGCTTTATGGTGCTGATCTTGAATTTTTTTAAATTCCTTCCAACGATAATATGCAAATCAGTAGTTATAAAGCACTTTCTTAGTTACCTAAGAGAATAGTTAAAACATATAAGCGAAAGCATATTTGCAAATTTTAATCAAAAATGTGTTTATAAGTATGTGTACAAAATGCTTGAGCATTGCATAAACTCGGACTTAAATATAGTTTATTTTATTTGACAGAAATTTCAGTTGCATTTAATCTCAAAAGAATTTGTCGAAATTTGTAAATGCAATATAAGCTCAGAAGACCATCCCTGACAAAAGTTATGTATGTCGGACATGAATTTAGACTACTGGGAAGATTTTCCCTTAAGTAACATTAGTGGTTACTCATCGTTTTCCCAAGGATGTGTGCAAAAGATATATTTAGCCCCTCCAGGGAGCTGATCTCCCAGGAGTTACCATATGAAATAATCTTTCATTATTCATAAGGATTTAAGAAAATATTTATACCCTTTCCCATTTGTTGGTTAATGTGAGTAATATCATAGATTTTCTGAAGGTCTTTTTAACTAATTAATGTTTCTACTCAGAGTTGCAATGCAGGATGGTTTTAAATAAGGAAAACTTCTTGATCATAGGTCATGTACCTTTTCATTTATTAAGGTTCGGGCGTAGTTTATATTACTTAGCGGGAAATGCTGTGTTAAAGTACGGCTTTCTTTAAACTATAGCGATGACTCAAGCGGACTGGGGTATTTAGAAGAGTTTCACTTAAAGACAGAGAAAGACTGTTTCGGCCATCAGTTTATTACTGAAGGGGGGGGAGGTAGGAATTCAAAGACAAGTGCTGTGATAAGCATCGTTGAGGAGATATTTATACTAATGTGGTGGAATCTATTCTAAAGTCCATTACACTGTTTCTTGAAGATAGAGGGGACTTCGCAGCATTTAATGAAAGAGAGTTTTGTAAAGCATCGTACTGTCAGTTCGTTGTTTCGAATAACGGAAAGTAAATGACAGTCGGTGTGTGAATTCATTTCATGTCTCCTGCTTTCTAATTCGCGTCTTCTGCTAACAGGAATTATTGATATATCTGTACTGTTCAGAAAGAACTAATCAGTGTGTTCATAGGTTAACGCTTAAAAAACCCGATTTTTTAAAAATTGATTTTAAAATGTTTTTTGACTTTCACTTCTTGTATAAAACGTGGGAAATGTACTTTAAAAAAATTGTATTTTGTTTTAAGTATAATTCATGGCTAAAAAACGGTTTGTTACTAACCAACAACACCGGGCTTTAATTTAGAAAAAAATTCCTTGACCAAATTTATAATGTTAAACGCAGATTAATTTTAAAAAATAATAATAGGGATAAAGAATTTCCTTCAACATTGTAGAATAAAATATGGTATTCTCAAGCGTACAAACAAAGCTAAAAAGATGCAGCCTCAAGTGAAAAACATCAATTCATTTATATTTCTTTATCAGCACTCAGGCTTCCATCTATATTTTGTAAATTGATTTAATAAAAATTTCAGTATGTATCCTATTGGCAACAACAGGCATTAGAGCTTCTGTCTTATTCTCAAGATTTTGGAAGAAAAAATTGGGTATCTTGCTTAAAGGCAACACTGGGTCTTTAAGGGTTAAGTTCGTATTGGTAGGATTTCTGTAAGAGAAAATAATTTCAACAAGCATTGAAAACTCTTAACGAAACAATAAACAACGTATTGGCATCGATCATTCACATAGAGGTTTGATATCATTAAAAGTTCTAGGAAATATTTTTAGTTATTTTTGTTCAAAAAATACTTTAATCAAATTTCGTTTTATATTTAAATTTCATTAATTTCCTCACTAATATTGAAGTTAAGATTATTAATATGAGAAATAATATTCAATTTCTGGTATACTGCTTTAATTCATAATTTTTTAATCTTTCATCCAGTGGTGTAGCGAGGATAAATGGTACCCGGAGCGCGGCATTACTTTTTTTCCTATACCTCATTATATTTAACTTAAAAAAGTGTCAGAAATGCACTAATGTCTCTATGCGACTCCTTAAAAATTGCTTTAGGAGCATCTATGTCCTCTTCATCACCACTAAATTCATAAGCCACTGATATGTTAGTGTATACGTTTGAATGTTTAAATCGGATTTCAGCGAAATTTTAGTGCCTTACCATCCGTAGATGTAGAATAATTAGCAAAATTTGTAAAACATTTGAAAATTAAACGAAATTTTCAGAAATTATTTTAATACAAATTCAGATAATTGTTATTTCACAGGGTTTTTCAGTCGTTAAAAAAATATGACAAGATATTTTTCAAGAAATTATCCTCTGTCCAAAAATCAATCTATAATACTTTTTTTTTCTTCACAATGAAGTTCTTCCATGAATTTTAACTCACGATTAGATACTGAAACTCAGAATGAATCAAAGAGTAAAAGATTAGACATTGAAGCTCAGAATGAACCTGAGTAAAAGAGCGTGCGAAAAGAATGGTGCGAAAGGAATTGAGGTCAAGGTATTGATTCAACTTACAAAGTGGGAGACTTTTGCCACAGATTGCGTTTGAAATTAACTCCAACTAATTTGCAAAGTCAAGAAGAAGAAGAAATAAGAAATCGAGAAGGATTAATTTTAGAATAGAAGAAGAGAACAAAAAAATACCCTCCTATTTCCTGATCCTAAAATAGTTTCTCTAACTTCTTTTTTTATTTTAGTATCTTCCACTGATTCAATTGATAGGAAGGTTTCTATAATTGTAAAGCGAAGAAACCTAATCGAATTTCTTTCGATTTATTTTCGAAAAAGATAGGTTTAAGCTCTCCCAGTTTGTAGCTAATTTAAGTAAACACTTTTGCAATAAAAATGGCAAAGAAAATCTATAAAATTTAGTACTTCACGATAAGTATGTTTCTTGGGAACTAATCGACCGAAACCCTGAGCAAAAATACAAGAATTATCATGCATTAGTTCCAACAATGCAAGTTTCAATTTTTTCAAGAAGGAGTTGTCTAATTGATTAAGCTTCATTTATGTTTATTTCACTGTATTTCAAGTTAAGGTGCATGCACCGAGATTAATACAGTCAAATCAACTGACGTCACATGCACACGAAAAACGTAACAGTGCAATGAATCTGACAAATGGCGACACGTCTGTGATATAACGTAACGCAAATTTTGATCTTGTAAGAAGCACAGTGGGTTCCAAAATTAAACGAGGAACGGCGTAATTGACGAGTGTCATACGAGTAGGAATTAATATTATTCAAAGACAATTTCTCCACCTTCTTTCTTGAAAATAATTAAATAATAATAAAAAAAACTTAGAATAAAAGTTCTGGGCTGTCGTTAAAAAAGAACAGGAAATTTTGTGCAAATCAGTAATAGGTTGGCAATAAACCGATCTAATAGGAAAATTCTGATTTGTGTGGTTGGCAAAATAGCAGGGTTTTATCTTCTCTGCAAGAATAGCGCTGATTTTGTGCTGTTTCTCATTTACATCAAACTCTATTCATCATTCTATTCGTGATATATTTATGTAACCTTTTTCCAAAATAAAGCTGCAATATCACTTAATAAAATTGCAACTTTTAAATTTCTTTTTCCTTTCAGTTTTACGTTGACCATTGGAAAATCTTTGTTAATTTTATTTGAATTTGTTCGTCAATATAAACAGCAATAATCAACGTCTCCAATCGTCTAGCAGTCCATAAGTCACATTTCTGGTGTCAATCTAAAGATAATTGTCGTTTTCTTCAGAATAATCTAATAAATTCTGATACAAAAAATTGCGATCAAGGTACGAGTCTCAAATCTATATCTGTCTTACACATATTCTCAGCCCGGATTAGAGTATCCTTACTCAGATTATATGGATGAAACGTTTATTATCCAAAGGATCATGGTAATATTTGCTCTTCGAAAAAAATAGTGTCAAAGTAATTATGACATGAGATAAATTTAACAGTTAAGGGTTTTTTTTATGCAGAAGAGTGTTGTAGAAAACTCTACATTACATTTTGTAAGGCCAGAGCCAATTTAATACAAGACGTTGTAAAGAATTTAAAATTGTTAAAACGGTAATTGATTCAATATAATTTTGCTTTTAGAACGGGATAACATAAGCACCGGCTTTCTGACTTCTTCTATTTAAACTTCTACTTTTTTATAAAAGTCACCATGCTACGGACTCTATTTTTTGCTAATAATTTGAACTACACCTACATAGTAAACGAGTAGATAAATAGCGTAGCTTCCAATTTTTCCAATTCACAATTTTTACAACTAAAGTTGAAAACTGTTTCTTTTCAGCTCACTCTTTTTAAAGCAATTTCAAAAATTTTCATTTCTCTTTTGAATATGTTACTTCCAATAACATTGAATATTTATTTAATTTTACCTTTATCTGATTGTTGAAAAATTCATTACAGTAGTGATCGATGTAAGAAGTACTCACATCTTTTATTCAAACAATTACAAGGCCTGTATTAACTATTACAATTTCCCAAAGAAATTAATGAAAGAAATGTGTTTTTTTATTTGTCTTCAAATGCACCAGCCTTTTAGTTCATTATACTTGTACAAAAATTAAATTAAAAAAATTCTGATTGGTATTAAAAATACTTTTTTAGAAAAAACTTAATCTTAATATTTACTATATCAAGTTAATGTTACAGGTGAAGTTCCAATAATGATGAACTTAAGAAATGAAGTCTCATCCACAAAACTCTAAGTCAAATTCTTTGTCATAGAGTATTCTGGTAGAAAATGATCTCTCTAGTAATTCAAAATTATAACATTAATAATAATTTTTATCCATAAATCATATTCAACTACATTTGAAAGCTCAAAAACGAATATTATTCTTCTAAAATTTTTAATAAAAACCTTCATTATATTTATTGAATATTATACAATTTAAGAAAAATTCAATTCCTTTCTTTCCATAAAAATATTTCAATACCACATTGCAAAATATTTATTTATTCTACAGGTTTCATCGAACAGCTCTGGATTACTATCGTGTTAAATTCTATGAAATGCTTTCATGTGTATCAAACAATGAATATTATATCGCTGCATTCTTTGTTCCACCATTATCCATTAAATATTAATAGTTTAAATTCTCAAATCTCACTTCTAGCAAAATGATGAATTCCAAATCAAAACGAATTTATCTCGATTCCAGGATTCCAACGTCAATTTCATTACTTCGTTCGAGAGCTGTGTGGTTCTTTAAAGAAACGTTCCGAGCTTTACAATTCAGCGATTGTTAATCAAATATTTTAACCCAAAATCCGTGCCTGCAGACGGAGATACATATTTCAGTTGCCCGGGAAATTCGTAAAGCTCCCGCATTGTTTGCAATGCAGAGCCATTTCATTAAGATTTATGTGAACATTCAATGCATTAGGGAGCAGCAGCTCCAGAAATAATTTATAGCGCAGAAGGCTGGGTTTGTGCGAATGGCTAAACAAACTAACGTTTGGTTTGCTATTCATTAATCATGACAACTCAACTCAACTCAGAATTTGCAGAGATGTGCGTGATTTGCGGACTGACATAATTGATTAATTGTGGCTTCAAAATACCAAAATTACAACTTTGCTGGAATTTTAAAGCATTGGTTTTGTTAGATAAAATAGGGATGGTGAATTAAAGTTCATCACGTTTTTACTTCTTTGTTGAAGTATATCATAAAATATTTTGCATAAATGAAAGGATTCTTTCTAAAAATCGAAAAGCAGAGTATGGGTAGAAAATGGTTAGAATTATTAAAAAATTAATTATATATAAAGTGCATTGGTTTTATTTTTCTTACTTTCGGAAAATAGAGTTTTATAATTTTGATTAATTTGTCTTTGTTTTCAAATATGCTGTATTATCAATATGATGTATACGTACCAATATGATTTATGTGCCACCATCCTGGTATTTGTGTAGATCATCCATGATACATATAAAAATGCATTCACAACAACTAAAGAACCTTTACAGAATCAAGTCAGATTCGTATTGTTTGGGGCAAAGAAAAACCCTCTTATCCAATTGCTTTAATTTGTAATTTTATTGTATAGTATATTTAAAATAAAGTGGCAATAGTTAAAATTGCAGAGTTAGTAGAACTGAATAAATTATAAATTTTTATATTAGTAATATTCCCTTAATCAGATGGACTCAGTCATATTAGGATATTTTTTCAATCAGGAAATGCCAAATAGTCAACAGGCTTTATTCTTGATTACTTGTTGCAATCTGATTAGTTGTTGTCTTGTAAATGTGAGTGTGATGTGTGCTATTCAGTTTTCAATATGCCTTAATGTGAATTTTTTAAAATTATTCGACAAATGCACATGACAGTATAATCAACTTCATACCAAAATTAACTGCTCTTCGAAATTCATATAGATATATGATAATCTTAAAATATCTCCCGGTGATTTCAACATTTTTTGCCATTTTTTAAATAATTTCCCACGCCCATTATTACAAAACAAACAAATCAGAGTGATTTTAATAAAGTAATTTTAATTATTTAAAATTCTTTACTTAACTTTTTATAATTAAATCAACTAACTCCTTGCCATATCAGGAATTCATTTGGTGAGCAAAAGTTTTGAGATGATAATAGAAAATGTTATTTCTATGATTTTGCAATGCTACGCCATTAAATCTAATTTATTAATGTAAATTTCAATTTATGAAATAATATACGACAGAGTTTTTACAACTTTATTTATTATGACTGTCTTTGTATGATTAAAATGTGCGTAGGGATATTAATGAAACATTTTTTTCATTGCAGTATTAAATTTATTGATAATAAAAAATACTAATTTTCAGTTTAAATCTAATAACTATTATAATATTACTAAATATAACAAATATTAAAAACCTTTTTGAAAGTAAAAATGTATGTAATATTTAACTAAGAACTATCATTTTGTTATTATATACGATTTTTTCAACCAAAGCCGTTTTTGTGTCACTTAAAGAAATTTGGATTTTGTCTCTGCAGCATTGCAACGTAGTTATTTTTACGATACGTGTCTTTAAAATAATGTACAAAGGCTAAAATCGTTTAGAAAGCCTGAAGTAAATGTTTTAAAAAAGTTTCAACTTTGTAATGCCACATAGATTTATATTAATACTAAACCTTTCAAAAATCGCTAGGAGCATTTTGAATATTTTATTAGACAGATACAAGTACCCACAATTTTAATAAACAAACGTAAATTATTTTATTATTTTAGAAAGTTTTCATTACAGAAAAATGGAAAATATTAATGAAAACTTTCCAACGTTCCACCAATAGTTATTTCCACCAACAGTCCAACTTCCAACACTTATTTTTTAATGCATCAGTAATAATAATGTTTCATATATAAATCCTTAAGAAAGTATTTTACTTTTCCTTAACCTAACTAAACAAGCTCTTTTAGTTTTCAATGCCAGTTAAAGAAAATAGAATAAAATCTATTCCTCTCTGCTACAGCTGCAGTTTGCAATTCAAGAGTTCTGCAAAGGCTTCTGTTCTTAGAAAAGTTTGCATTTTTTATCCGATTTAAATCGTGTGCTAACAGAACTCATTTGCATCTTTTCTACGACAAGAGTTGTTCTCCCGTAACTTTAACTGCAACGGTCCGAGGGGAAAAAGCGCGAAATTTACTTATCGCAGAAACAGAATCGAATGAAAGTTAAGCCTACTTTTGTGAGTGTAGTGAATTGAAAAGAACCAGTTAATGCTCCGTCTTCAGTTTCTGTTTACCTAGAATTGCCAGACAATGTAAAACCGATGATTGCGTATTTCTCTTCGAAACTCGAATAATAAATGAGAGAAAAGCAAGCCCTGTCTCAATTTGTAGTTGAATGAAAATGACGTTCTTATTTTTTTGTCATTCTTGTCAGGGAAATATACATTTTTGTATTGAGCATTTCATTTTAAAATGAGCCTGTTTGATTCTATTGAACGATTCTGTTTGAAAGTGACATTTATGTAAAGTTGTAGCTCTTAAGACAAGAATTAAAATTTTTCTTTCATTTCTGTAAATATTGTGCCTTCACCATTTCAATCTTGACAAATGAAAGCCTATATTGAAATACTTCGAATGTGTGATTGTCTTCAATAGAAACAGAAATAGCAGCTTCCCATTTGTATCCGAAAAAGCAATTAAATTTTGTCGCAACAAAAGGCGAGATTTTAAATAATTTTTTCTTCCTAGAATGAATCTTTGTACGTGGCACATTTTCAATCAGTTTCGAAAAGGCCTTTTTAAACAAGTACAGTGAATCTTCACTAATAATAAAAGCGGATCTGTGAGCGTTTCTCTGACGGTGTGAGTATAAGTCTATATGTTGGCGTAGCACAGATCAAAGCGTTGGAGCTAAAGATACCAAATTTGGTACATATATGCTTTTAAGGGTGAAAATATACCTTGGAGCAATTTTTTGATATTTTAATTGTTTTAAAATATACCAAAATTTTACGGTTTTGTCGATAAATCTCGAAAATAATATCACACCAAGATTATTTTTACACCATCTTAAAATTAAAAATATCTTTTTAATGACACCAATTTAGATGTCGAGCAATATTTTTTTCCGGACGTTGAAAATTTTTTAAAAATATTTTTTTTTACAATATTTGCAACAATACTTTTCATTGTTGCAGTGAGAGTTTAACCGTTTTCAGTGTTTCTACAAATATTTAATCGCGTGTTTTGTATCCATTGTTGAAAGATAAAAGCAAGGAGATTCTGTTTATTTTTTCAAATTCTTTAACAAAGACGTTACGAATATTTTACTTCCAAACCTTATTTCTTTCTATTTTTGTTGATATTAACAAAGCCTTTCACGTTATTGTGTAATATATCCGGTGTGAAGAAATATTTTGCCTTCAATTCATTAATATTCTTTTGAGCATGTTTCAATCCAGTAACATGCTATTTTAACTTGTCCTTTCTTTACATGATTCAAGTTAAATGTGCTGCACCATTTTAATGTTGGAATCAACTGAGCTTTTTAATGAGAAACAAGAAAGTGAAGCTACAGCACCTTATAGTACAACATGCATTTAGATCATGGACTTAAATCCATAAGCAAGATTCTTGTACAAAATAAACACAGCAGAAGCAAGGCTACAAAAATAACACGGTTTAAATGTCTATCGTAGTTTATTGCTTAAAAATACTTTGAAGGAGCAATTAATATCAATTTATTCATATGATATTTAATTGAAATTAGACGCAAGTAATATCCCCCTCGACCAGCTGGTCGCCAAAGGCGGCTATAATAAATGATTGCAACAAATGCCACATTAACCCTTAAAAGCACGAATTTTTAAAAATTAATTTTAAAATGTTTTTGACTTTCATTTCATTAATAAATCATTGGAAAAATACTTTAATAAATGCTATTTTGTTTAAGTATTGCTTATGGCTAAAAACAGTTAGTTATCAACTGACAACACTAGGCTTTATCTCAGAAAAAATTTCCTTGATAAGATTCTATAATTTTAAACACAGAATAATTTTAATAACTATAACATGGATAACAAATTTCTTTCAACACTGTAGAATAAAATATGCTATTCTCAAGCGTACAAACAAAGCAAAAAATATCCAGCCTCAAGGGACAAACATCAATTTATTTCTATTTTTGTATCTGCAGTTAGGCTGTCATCTACATGTTTGAAACTAATTTAATAAATCCTATTGGTTTTGTTTTTTTCCTATTGGCCATATGCAGTTTGTATCCTACTGGCAACAACAGGCATTTAAACTTCAGTCTTATCTCAAGATTTTAAAACACAAAATTGTGTATATATTGCTTAAGGACAACACTGGACATTTAATTAAATGCTGTCTGTGATGAGAAACTAAATAAATATTTCGAAAAATAATTAGTTTGAAAAAAATAATTTAACAAAATTCCAATATCTTATTTGCCTACAAAATTAATATTTACATGCTCTTAATTGATATCATCATTTGATCTGATAATAAGAATGTGTTTATTAATGAAATTTATGACACAAAATAAAAATTTTGGAATATTTAGAAATTTATCATATTCTATAATGAACAAAGAATTTATTTTTTAAATGCGCAATGGTTTGTTCCTGTAAATTCCGTCTCGTTATCTTCAAAATCTATTGATTTAGATTTTAAAATTTATATATGTCATGTTTCAGTTTCAACCTTTCATTTTTTAATGACTTAATGAATCAGCAACGTATCACGATTTGTGCGTTTTTAACATTTTTATATACGGCCTTATTTTTAACAAAGCATTCAGTCTTAAGGAATTGCAGAGTGTCTAAATATGAATGTTACACTTTCTAAGCAATTTTTAATGAAAACGAATTCATCATAACATTTCAAACTGTCATAAGATAAGATTCACTAAAGCAATCGCACGCATAATTTTCTCAAAAATTATTTTTATATTAATTTTGTTTGATATTTTCACCTTCTGTAAGTTATTCCAATTTTCCTTGTAACACAATACCTGTACATACATCCCTTTTGTCACAATTTAAACAACATTCTCGAAATAGTTTTTGCTAGATGCAACTTTAACTTGAAAAATAATTTAAATTAACAATTCAATTATTCTCTGAACTTCCAATTTTTCACACTACGGTTTTAACACTGCATTCATTCATTCTATAACCAGAAGAGCCGACTCAGCCTTTTGGTTTCGAAGTGCAGGTTAACTCTTAGGGCATATATAAGGCATAAAAAATAACCCTACGAGCCCTATTCCGCCTCAATCCGCCTAATTCGACAGAGGCCGTACTCAGGCGGTTTCGGGCACCTGTGTGAATTTTACGGGAGAAAAGTGGTTCCTTTCTTTGTTGACAGTTGATCGCCCAAATTTGGGTGTCGTCCTCCTGGAATTCCTGTAAAGAAAGGAAGGATTTCATTCTGTTTTCGTGAACGAAAATTTACTTCAGTTTTTTAGGTACTGGAATATTCACTCTACGTCTTGTTTTTGTAACGTTATTTTCACCTAATGTGCAAAGTTTAACAACCTTTAAGTGGCGGCAGCGGTTCTTTACATTTTTCCTGTTAGGTTTAAAAGCAGATAATTCGTATTTAAATACAGTCGTGTTTCTTTAAAAATTTGGGGATACATTATTCTTAAGATTTCAAAGATATGCTAAGATACAAAAAGGCTTAGTCTACTCACCATAAAAACTAACAATTGGGTACACGGATAAATCTACCGAATTTGTATGCAACGCTTCAAAAATATTGGTATTAGATTTTTTTATGCAAAGCATGCTAACATGTCAAAATATGTATTTTTTTTAAATTCCAGAAAATCGTCGGTTCACTGTGGATGCAATAATTACACCTTTGGCTATAAGTATAAGGCTAGGAATTATATCTTAATATATAAAATTCATTGTCTGTTTGTGTGTTCGTTTGATCATTTGCGTATTTGAACCTTATACCATTCCACACCTCTCGACGGATTAGAAGGAAGTTTGGTACACATGTTCCTTAGCACCTAGAAGGATTAACACGCAATTAAAAAGTTTCTAACTTCACCTAAAAGGGGTGAGGAGGATTAAAAGGTTTAGCATTTTTCTGCCATAACTTGGATACATATAATCGCCCAGAAACTATTTTTACGCCCTCTTAAAATTTAAAAAATTAGCTTTCTAGTGACACATTATGTATTTCTGTATGACTTTTTCTCTCATTTTTAATAAACGTTGAAAATTAATTTAAACACAATTTGTAAGAATGCTTCTTTGTTTATTCCTATATGTTTTAAAATGCAAAAGCACGAGAGTGATTAAACAGTTACATAGTTTCATATTTCTCTGTTTAATCACACGTGCTCTTAAAGTTAAATTGATTTCTGTGAATACTTCCGTCATTGGTTTTGTGATCACGTGATTTTAGCTCCTTAGATTTTTATATCTCAATGTAAAATTACATGCGCGCTTTTACCAATGTTGAGCTTAAGTTTCTTTCTGTGGATATTTACTTTTGAGATCACGCGTTTTTAGCTCCTTAGATTTAGAAATGTATAAACAAAAATTAAAATTCTGCCAAATTGTTTTTAAATCCGCTTTGGCATTCCATCGAGTGCGCACTCGATAATCAGGGAATCCATATGTTCTTAAGTTTAAGGTTTCTGGATTGGTTTTTAAAACGTATCGTCGGACAAAAAAATTTTCATTCACCTTTGTATTTTTTAACTACAGGTGTATGGTCTCTTTTTTCGCCTTCGTAATATCTATAAGTATTTCAGGTATTATTTTTCCTCATTAACAATTACCGTCATACCAATAGAGATCAAAATCCAAATATTGTGTTCTAAATCTATATCTGAAACATGCAATTTGTGTTTAGAACGAAGTTTGCCACACATGTTTCTTCACACCTGGAAGGATTGACTTTTTATTTATTATTATTATTATTATTATTATTATTATTATTATTATTATTATTATTATTTAATTATTTTAAACCCAATAACTAACGTTTTTATTTGCTATCATTTTAAACCTATTTCACTTTTTAATTTCTCACGTGCTTTTGTTAATGTTAAAATTAAATTGCCTGCTTTGGACAATTTCACTTTCATTTCCGCTTAACTTTACATTTTCTACTAAAAAATATTTGGTCTCCTTTTACCTTCGTAGTATCTAGAATTCCTGAATAATTTTCCCTATTACACACTACTGTCAATGTATTTGGATATCAAGGCTTTTAAAATATTAATAAGGTGTAAATTAGGATTACAAAATTTGAACCAAACACATATTTTATATAATTTTACAAAAACATAAACTCAACCGAAAATATTTTCAAAAATTATTCACGTTGAGATTTCATCGTGAGCGCGGTGAATCTTGTGAAGTGAATGTTTATTTGAGAGGTGCTGAATTTTGTAATTGTTGGTTTTTATTAGCAGTTGATATCAATATGTTTATCAAAGGGTGGAAAAAGTTGTTCTAGCGCGTATTACCCATGCCTACTAGTCAACACTGATGGGAACAAATAAACCTTGACTGACAAAAGATCAGCCAACACTGCATGAAATAATGGGGAATTTGATTGCTAAAGAGAACTGTGAACATCTCTTATTTGAAGTCTCATGTGGAACTGAAACAACATTTTTTAATTCATTTTATCCTTACTGAAATCCAAACTAAATGGCATGCAGTGTTGTTCATAATTATTAGAACGAACTGTTAAAATATTTTCCTTTGTTCATAAAGTTTGAAAAACTTTATAATTTACTATTCTGTTTTGATTTTCTGGTACCTTATTTCATCCTCGATAAAAGCATATAAGTTTTAGCTCTATTTCGTGAAATATCGCTACTTCTTAAAAGAGATTATTGTTTAAAATAGTATATTTTAGCTGTTCAAATTTATTCGAACAGTTGATGACAAAGGTTATATTTAAGTGAATTCGAATTGGATTTGTTTTTATTTGGTAAGTTTAAAAAAAATAATAGATAATTTATTTGGTAATTAATTATTTTGGTCTCCGAAACAGTCAAGTCAACAATAATCTCCAAGAGATTAGAGATTTTTGTTGATTATTACCACCGCATCAATGAAGATAGGTAGGATGCGGTATCGCATGAAAACCTACAAAAAGTAAAAATCGCGGGAGTCAGGTATCTACTATTTGTGCATGAAGTATTAGACGACAGGATACATCGAAAACAATAGAGTGTGAGGCAGGAAAACGAAAACAAGCGCAAGAGAAGACTCTGTGATTGTAAGATTGGCACAGAAAATGAATGATATATCGTCAAGAGAGATCGTGGGAGACTTGAAATTGAATGTACCAGCTCTAACGGTTCGTCTTAGAATCGAGAATACAGGGTTGATCATCTGTATCAAAAGAAAAAGACCACACATCTCAAAACAAAACATATCAAATATGGCAAAAAAAATATTGCCCTATACAAACGGATATATTTCGAAGGTTTTAAAATTATTGGAAAGCGTTTTATGGTTAGACGAAATCAAATATGTACTTTTTTGATCAAAAAGTGTAAAACAGTGTGGAGACGAACATGTTAGGTGCATTGACAGGTGAATATCCTACAGAGAGTTAAACACGGAGGAGGAAATATGATGGTATGGAGATGTTTCGCTCCAAATGTGTTGTTTAAATTGGTATGAAAAAACGGTAAAATGACTGTCAGTATGTGCGTTGGTATCCTGTATCAGAATCTGAAGAAATCAATCACAAATTTGAGTGTAGTCGACAGTATATCTTTCAAAGAAATAATGACCCAAAACACACGTCAAAGATTGTTTCTCAAAAAAAAAAGATACTGGAGTGGCCACCACAAAGTCCAAACCTTAATCCCATCAAACATTTATGGTCAGTTTTGCATCAGAAATTGTCTTTTGAAAATAGAAGAAGTAAAAATAAACTTTTTGAGATAATCAAAGATGAATGGCGCTGTATCAACCAGGAGGCAGCGAAGAAACAGGTCAACAGCCTTAATCAAAGATTCAAAGCAGTGAGTATAGCTAAAGAAGGTCAATATAAACATTAAACACTGCTATTTTGTTTTGAAAAATTGTTATGTTATTTTTCGTTGTAAGATTTTGATCGTTCGAATAATTTTGAACGAAGCATAATTTAGAATTATACATGAAAATGCTAATGTTTTGACTTATTCTGCGATAAAGTTTGAGCCATTCGAAGCTTTTTTCAATAAATAGGATTGAAATAATAATAAAATTAATATATTTGGGAAATAAAACAAATAACTTTATTTTCTATTATAAAAAGTGTAAAATTTTCATTAGCTTTGTAATAATTTTGAACAGCACTATGTAGATCTTGCCCTTGCTCAATCCAGAATAGCTATCAGTCTTTTTTATGGTGACCGCAGATCGCATTCTCCGTTATAATTATCTCTGGTTTTATTCACACTGAGAATCCTGTATGAAATACAAGCAAAAGTTCTGATGAGGCGATTGTCCAACAAATTGAGAACTTATCATTCAAACATATCATTTTATCATGTTTGTTTCTCCCATGGCATGTTCTGAAATGAAAACTCCAAGCCATCTTTACATATATGACCCAAAGGGTGAGATAAAAAAATGTCGTTTATTCAAACCTTTAAAGTAGTAATTAATTAGGTATTATTATAGTTGGGATTTAGGGTACTAAAGCCTCTTGTTGAGGGGCCTAAAAGGGGTTGTATATTAAAAGTCGAAAACTGTACGATATAAAAGGATATGCGTTTTTCTTTTTCTTCCATATGTATAGAACAGACAATCGCGTGCGGAGCTGCGGGTACAACGGCTAGTACAATATAATTCCTATAAGGTTTTTGAAGAATACTTTTAACAAAACTATTTCAATTCATGTCTCAACTTACTAGAATTAAAACTTGGTAAAAGCAGTAAACTTCAAAAGTAAGCATCAGAAAGACAAAAGTCAAATTTCTTTGTTGTATCTCGGAGTGTAATTCGTCAAGTTTAGAACTGATTTCGAACTACTGGAGATGCAATTAAAGAATCAGGTAAAGGTCGTACAAGTGCTACAACACGAACCAAAATACGTTATCTGTCCATAACAATCCTTAAACAACAAATGAGTATTATTTGCAAAACGAGTATTTCCTAGCTACAGGTTCAGACGAGCAGACACCATCTGCATGATATCGCCTTCATCAGTATGGACTGTATATACCAAGATCTTTGCTTTCGTTTCCTTAACTATAAGACATCGTAGAGTGAGGAGAAACAGAGCGGATAAATATCGCAGTTTGAATGAAGCGCGGGGTGGAATCAAGTTCTCTTCATAGACCAGTCAAGATTATGTTTGGAACCAGAGAATAGTAGCATCATTATATAGACATAACTTGGTACACGAAATTAACCTAATTGTTTAAGCAAATAGTCACAAAAATGAGTCTGTGGATTGATAGTATGGGCAGAAATAGTTAAAAGTAGACTTGTATATCAATTGGATAGGAAATTTTACGGGAGAAGGTGCAGGGACAAAATTATTGAACCTTTTATTTTACTGTATGCTAAAACAACCAAAGCTACATTCGTTTTAACAGCCTACGATGCTAGATTTCACAGAGCTCGTCTTTTGGAAGACTGAGTTTTGGAGTATTGTATCGAGCGTATGGTATGGTCAGAATTCCCAACCGACCTGAATTCGATAGAGAATGCATGGAACGCTTAAGACAAACGACCTTTCTACATGTAATTTAGCTTGCAATTCTACAAATATACATGACTTTTCACAACCTGGACCCAACACAACGGTCCAGTTTTGTAGAGGGATGGCAACTGTAATACATCAATGTACAAACCTGAATTCTTTCTTTTAATGCACAGTTTTAAAACTTTGATCTAAATGTTTGTATTCTTATATATAAATTTTTTTTTTGCTCTTGCTTTTTCAATAGTTTCACGCATACCCAACCAACCGACAGGGAGCTGTCCTGCCTCCGAGTTTGGAGGTATGCTGTGGTGTTAATGTAGGCAATCGACCTGTTACTGGACCAATCTTTCAGTGACAATTTGTGAGATAATGATTGCCTTTTTAAGAAGTGAAAAAGATTGTTTCAAAATTTACGGCACCCCTTGTAAATTCCGTGCCATGCCGAAGCTCAGGCATTTTAGCTGCTTGGAGAGACCCGATGCTCTAATGATATCGCGTGGAATTATACGAAGAAACAATTTAATATTTTTCCTTCCAAATTTGAAGCTTTCTTTAATATGCTTTTCTTCAAGGAAAAAAATGACGGATCCTTTAATTTTTTCGATGTTTTATCTTCATTTTTATGACTTCAGATGAATCCATGCTATCCCATGAATACAGAAAATCATTCTCATACATGTTATATCGGCATAATGAAAAAAAATATAATTAATCTGGAATTAAAAGGGAAGATATTTTAGAATATTCATTTGGAAAATATATTCACAAACATTTCGAAAACACATTACCAAAACGTAACAAAATGGACTGAACTAAATAAAATTTCATGAATTGTTCTTAAATTTTATGAATTAGATAATATATCTATTCGATTTTAAATAAATGTCACAGAAAATTAGAAGAAAAACGTCATATGGAAACTAAAGGAATCATCTAGCTGGGATGATTTTTGCCATCTAAACCTGGGAATTAAGCTATTGATTATTTATATCTTAGCAAAATTTACACTCAGTCGATGGAGTTTATTATATTTATCTAAAACATATATTCTAAAGTGTGTTGTATGTCTAATCAATGAAAATTCCATCCAAACTTTTAATATAAGATCCAATATTTATTTTTGGATGTTCGAAATTTATTTTAAGTAAACTCCGCAGCTTTATAAGAATAGCAATCTCAGAAATCCTCACAACGGGGCACTTAAGAAATTCAAACTCGCAATTAGTATATCAAACATATTCTTCACCACCTTTGAAAAGCCAAGCCAAACCCAGCACAAGGCTTCTTCATTAATATTTATGAAACGTTTCTGGTAGCCCGGATTCTTTTCTTTTAACTCTTCTGTACCGCGTGAATCGAATTGGCTGGCGTATTTTAGCCACATCAAAGCCGATACCGGTCCCTGCCCGGTAAATGAAGTTTCCAGTCTTTTATCAACCCGCTGAATATAAAAGCGCAGATCCAGCTGATTTGGAAGTCAAGGCATGGCAGGAAACGTTTAACTATTATTTATGGCCTTAAGTCGTGACCGCCCATAATAGTAAAATAAATCTGTGCCTGTGATCCGTTTTGCATTAAAAATGGAGATTTAAATTGTTTCACACAGAAGGAGTAACAGAAGTTAGTGGGTAAGAGATTCGTATATATTGAAGTGGAACAGAGCCTAAATGCATTTGAAGCGGAAGTATCTGTTACGTCGTGTTCTATTATAACTGCTGCTCACATCGAAGTTTTGGGTTTGAAGGTGGGGTCTTAATGATTGTGTTTCTATAGGAAACTTTCGGAGTTACCTCAATGTGTTTTGGATATTTAAATCGTCATTATATTTTACTGCACTATTCTTAATTTTGCTCAAAGATACTCCAACGCATTTATATTATTTTTGAAAATTTTCGGGTATTTTATAAAATTAAAACATTTGGAAACAGGATGTGAAATAATCAGTATTACTTTCTCATACGAACTCAGAGAACAATAGTAATTATGAGCTGGATAAAATGACCTTGCAGATAATTACACCAACAATTTTATACAATTGCTTGTCTTCAAAAGAGATCTTTTATTCTAGCCAAAACGTAATTACATTTATATACATCAAAACTGGACACGTCAGTGCCTAAACTGAACTCAGAGGGACCTCATTTGCCAATTACTTAAGCATTTTAACCATAGAAAAGTGTTAATCTGTTTATGCCCACACTTGTTTCGAACCCAAAATCCTTTTATATAAATTGATAAATGATCACAATAATGTCAGAATGGAGGAAATAATAACAACCCAATTAAATATGTTCACATATCAAGCTAGTTCTCTGCGCCGATATTTTTTAAGTTGTCACAGTTGTCTTGATTACATAATAAAGTCTTTACCATATGCAGATGTTTATTATAATTTTGTATTAAAAGTCATGATTTAATTTACCATAGTCCTTTACCCTACTGATGGCGAGTACACGGATGAGAAGTCGCCGGATACGTAAGCGAGTTCTCGCTTCCCCGTAAAGTACAATAATGGCTTGGGCTTGCCTTTTCCTAGTGATACTGCGTGTCTATTCTAGGGGGGGGGCGTGGTCGGCGATGATCACCATTGCAGCGACCGTCATTCAAATACATCGGACGGAAAATGCCCCATGATATGTATTACTCTAGTCATAAATTATCCATGAAATACTTAGAAAATTCGATAACATATTTCTTATTAAGTATGGGATATATTAAGAATTCTGTAAATTTATTTCAATGGCAAAAATAGCATTAGAATATTTTAATCAGGAGAAAGGTTATGGGACTTAAGAAATTGCTGAATGCGTTTTAAAATTCATTTTATATGTTTATTTTAACTAAAAATTGAGATGCTTTTTTAAGCATCTGAGATCCTACTAATCGATTGTGCTCCTTTAAATTTATATTGACATTCAGACTCTATTTTATGCATTTTTAAGTGCTTATTGGAAATCTAGTTGTGTATTTTTAGCAATCTATTCTAAATGTAAAATAGGTGTATTTATAGCCTAATTATAAACTTTTAGATAGGGAGGAAATACACAATAACTTAGTATGGAATCATATTTTAAATGATTGAATTCCGATTTTAATATTATTGCATTTGTATAAAAAGTGAGGGCGATATTTCATCCTTCACTGCTATTATAAAATAGAGTATTTTTAGACTTCTGAAGCTTTCAAACAGTGCAAAATGCGCTTCGTAGAATCTCAGGCTTTCAGACATCTTGCAGTGCTGAATAAGCAATCAAACTACCACAGTTCCATTTTTGATAATAGTGTCTGGAGATAACAAAAGTTCTAAAAAGCAGGGTTGGGCAGAGACTTTCTTGATTCAATTCTCGATAAAAGCGTTTCTGCAAATACCATTTTTAAATCATAGAATGTACTGCAGTGAAATCGTTATAATGCATCTTGAAAGGCCCATAAAAAGTTTCATTCTTCCGTTTTTATGCCAACTGAATATCTCTGCAGTAGTTTATCTAAAATATGTCAGTAACATTTCATATTCTTTACTATTCAATACTATACTTTAAAGAAACTATTTTCGCCTGTTAAAATACAATGCGACAATAATGTATAAAAATAGTTTCTGTTAGAGTTGATAAGCAAAATTGAAATTTTATTTTAAAGAACATCCTAGTTAAATAAAAAAAATTTTAATGTTGAGTTTATCTTTCCTTTGCATTAGACATATTGTTCTATTTTATTTTACATTGAAAAATCAGTTCTAATTTTAAAAAATATGCAAAAAGCGAGATAATATTTTTAATTAAAATATTTTTAAGATTTATATTTTTGGAAATTCGTCATGTTTTTAGCAACACATATTAAATGTAATTAATAAAAAGAATTGAAACAGTAGTATTTTTATGTGAGTATTATAACATAAAATAGTTTCCAACAACCTGAATTAATATCATTAAATATAGCTTCATTTTAAGTAACTATTAGTGCGTGCCTTAAAATTATTGCTTTGCAGATAAATACCGCGGTTTTTGTACCAGTCCTTTATAATGCAGCTAATTCTTTTATAATTTTTTAAAGTTCAATTCTTAAATCTATTAAATAAATAAAATCAAAATCATAGTGAATTTCTAAATAAATTATACTATTAATAACTGAAACAATCCAAAGCTTGAAACTAGTCTATTCTCTTATGATTGAATAAAAGAATAAAAAATTGAGATGAAAAAGAAATTTCGAGATTCGCTCTGAAAACAAACAAAATTATTTGCTACAGCAATGAGAGAAAATCATTTATATAAAAGGTAAATAAAAGATATTTAATTTCAATATTGAGAGTCAAAGCTTCAGAAAGCGTTTGACATAATAGTTGTTAATTAATAGGCAGCAAGCCAATCCTAGTATATATTGAGGCTGATATTTAAAATGAAATACTTAGAGTTCTTTGGAAAACTACTTAAATCGAAAACTTCAAAGTTTGCAGTACATGGAATATATATTTTCACTTTAAATAATATTACTAATCAAATGAATGGACAAAATCCTTTTCTATAAATACTAATGTCATCTTTTGGTAAAAGATTCCGTAGATAAAAAAAATCTAAAGAATATTATAACTTAGAAAACATTCATTTAAAATGTAACAGTAGTGTCAATGAAAATTCAATTTACAATAATATTTTCAAACTTGCTATAAATATAAACATTTTAAATGAACCGTAGGATTAATGCAGATAAAGACAAAACAGATGAAATGAATCTCGCTACAAGAAAAAATATACGAAATATCAATTCAGACAAATCTGTGGAAAGACAATGAACTCCATGTAACGTTTGATTTTAATATGCAGTTTATTCTTTCTTCAGTATTACAGTTATGAAGATGCACACACGTTTATTATTATTATTTATACTTTTTATTATTATTAATACTTCTTATTTTTATTATTTTTTACTTTCGAGTGATCCTCCTTTCCTAGCATTTTTTTTAAGGCTCTTAAGTTTTATTCAAAATGAATAAACAAATAACAAAATTCCGACAGATTTTCCTTGAAATAAAAATAGTTGCGCTATTTTAATTGGTGTTGATCAAATCTATCAATAATCCTATTTTTTCTGCTGTATTCAATTTGAATAGTAATATTGTTTTTTTGTCTCGGTTTACTTCTTTACTTTCTCGAATACAGAGCTATCAATTAAGCTATGCTGATAAAATTTGGTATGTGATCTTTATAAAAATATTGCATATTTCTTTGAAATTTTAATTAAATCCCTTAACGGGAAATATGTAGCTCTGCTTGTTCGTGTGCAAATGAACACAATAACTGAATACCACAAGGACCTAGATTGATGAAATTTGGCATTTGGTTTTCACACCAGACTTGTAGATCTGTGTCAAATTTTGCACCAACTCCACCATTGGGATGACAGCATGTTTGTCTATCTGCCAGTATATATATATATGAAACAAAAAAGCTTCTAACACAATGAAATACCGTATACATTTTTCAAGAAAAGTAATTAAATCATCGCCTTCAGTTCTTTTTACATACTGTAAAAAGTTTATTTTTCCTGGATTACAGATAGTAGATGATACTATATTCAATTGGCCTCTTTTATTAGCAAACAAAAAGTCATTGGCTTCCTTTCCACCTTTCAGCTTCTGGGCTACTTCAGATACACTAAATTTAAACATTTGTGTTTTACTCGCCTCGTTCGTCCTTCTACTCATCTGCGGATAAAGCATCGTATTTCCATCTAATGCCAATTGTCCTGGGCTATTAAATTTCAATAATTTTCTTCCTATGGTGCCACTTGCTCCAGGTAAAGCTCTGCACTATCCATCTACTTTTTATTCTAAATACCAGGAAACTAAAATTTGTTCCTTTAAGTTAGGAACAATTACAATTACGTCTCCATTACCAATTTTTACAGCTTTTGGTTGAAAATAATTATTTCCATCATTTGCAGGACTACCTATGTTAATGTTCATTTGTAATTTTACTTTTCCTAGATATTCAACTGAGGGAGCATTAGTTAAATGCTTGATTTCGTAAGTGTTGAATGTTAAGCCTTTGACGCACTTTCCTTCTCTGTTCATTTCTTCTGTAGGAAAGATAATTCCAATTTTATCTAGTTCAGCTGAATCTTCTATTAGTGTGGGAGATAATTGGCCCTTGAATTCATTTGCTATGTCGACACGCGTATCACACTCACATGTTTTTGATTGATATGATGGACTAATAAGCAATTTTACTTTACTGCTTCCATTGCCGTTATATTGATAGCTGAGTCCATGAGCAACTCCATTTTCTTCAATCAACCCTACGTTTGCTGGGTTAAAACCTATAGCTTCTTTAACTTCCATTATAGTTGTATTAACTCCAATTAATCTACTTAATATAGACATAATTGTATTTAAAATCTTAATAAAAAGCTACTATAAACTTTTTAATATGCCGATGTCAATAAAAATATTAATTAAATTAACTCATTTTTTAATATTTTAATATAATAGATCAACAGGACTAGAACTGTTTTCAATTTCTGTAAGTGGTTGTATAATTTGTTAAAAATTTCTGTTATCCTATAATAAATATATTAATAATATGAAGTCGCATGGGTCTTTTCAGCAGCATCAAAGAATTCTTTAGTCCTAGTAACCGAAATTACAAACCTAAAGATAAACTTGAAGCTGAAATAAGTAAAATTCTTCCTAATAAATATGTTTATAATGTTGAGGAGAGTAATTTAACATTAGAGGTATTCCATAAAAATATTGATGATAAGAAGCTAAGAAGTGTTGAAGAAACTACCAATGATACATTAAAGAGATGCTGCAAGTATTTTTAATGTCCATATTGAAATTTAACAAGGACGAAGAAGTCAAAGGAATCCACCAGATGACCTTTTTCAAGGCCTACGGGGATTCTAATTTATAAGAACAGAATATTTTTCTGTATAGGATTCCGACAAAAGTTCAAGAAAAATTCCCCAAAGCAGAATTTTATTGGAAGCCCATATGACCCACATGTATTCCATATTTGAAAAAAAAGAAGAAAATATCCAAAAATACTCAATAAATATGTATTTATTGACAAAAAGCAGAAGTAAGAAAAAGACAAACTTACTATCTGCCTCCCAAGATGCAAAAAACATGCAGACACCTTAACTTC